>PISX010003187.1:0-142839 GCA_004024625.1 Mellivora capensis | reverse complement strand
AGTTAGTGCTCAATAAATGTCAGATACTTTTATGATCCATATCACCATCCGCCATATTTCTATAAAGTTATGGACACTCTAATTTGTGTGTCTCTTTGAGGGTATGTCTAGAAGCTTAACAGCCAAGGGAAGTATTTCCACCCTGGATTAAACCTTTTCATTGTAAATAAATCTTAAAAAAAAAAGGAGGGGCGGCACCTAGGTAGGGCGGTTGGTTGAGTGTCTGACTCTGGAATTTAGCTCAGGTCATGATCTCCACATCGTGAGTTTGAGCCCCACGTCAGATTCCACACTCCGCATGGAGTCTGCTTGAGTCTCTCTCTCCCTCTCCTTCTGCCCCTTCCCCCCACCCCTCTACAATAAATATATCAATCTTAAAAAAAAAACCTTTTCATTGTAATCCCAGAAGACCTCTCCGCGTGGCTCAGATAAGAGGGAGCACTTTCCTTCATGACAACTTGCTACAAGAGAACCTTGACTCCTGTCCTGCTGGGTCCAGGATCTCTGCCCCATACTCAGCTCCCAGGACACAAGAGGCAGACGAAAACAGAGTGACCCAGGCAGGAGGCCCCTGCTGCTATGAGTCCTGACACAGGAGATGGTGTCCTCCTGGAGAGGGGGGATTTACGGGCGAGCATGTGAAAGGGGAGTCATTTAGCCAGAAAGACATCCCTTTGGTTCCTTTTGTAGAGAATTGCTGATGTGTCAGGAATTGCTGCCCGGTGGGCTTACCAGACCACAATCCGCAAACCCGCAATATTTATGTTTTGAAATGTCAGACCTTTGAGTTTAAAAACAGACTTTAAAGAGTTTGAGAAATTGGCAGTTAATCAGTACTCTGTGCTCAGAATTAAAGTACAGGATGGTTTGGATTTATTGTGTCTCCATCTACAGATGGCTCTGCTGGATACAATTATTTTTTTCTCTGCGGTGCTCAGATACCCATTTGTCCGAGTTTTTTTATAACTTACTGTTTGGCATTTGGTGGGCATAGTCCAGCATTGTAGTGGGTCTGCTGGTCATTGCTTTTTCATGGGTGTTGCTGTTAAATTCAGAGTGATGCCCACTGGGTTTTTGGTCATGGCGGGATCGGGTTCTCATCATCTGATGGTCACTGATTGACTTATTGACCGACAGATCTATGGTCTGGATTCTGCCCTCTCGGTCTCCTGATTTCTGCCTGAGCAAAGTAGAGGCTCCTCTGTGCTTTAAATAGCCTCTCTGAGGGGCGCCTGGGCGGCTCAGTTGGTCAAACATCCGTCTTCAGCTTGGGTCATGATCTCGGGGTCCTGGGATCGAGCCCCGCATCAGGCTCCGTGCTCAGCAGAGAGTCTGCTTGAGAATTCTTTCCCTTGCCCATCCTTCCACTCATACTGTCTCTCTGTGTGCCTCTCAAATAAATAAATAAAATCTTAAAAAAAATTGTCTCACTCACAGCATCCAAGCAGTTCTTGTCTACTTCCTCAAATAATGGCTAAAAAGTGTCAATGCTACTGTTTTGGAAGAGAGGACTCTTTGGATTTTTTTTTTCTTTTTGATGGTGAAAGGGGCCCCCTACCCCACACTCCAAAATGTTGGGCAACTTTTCAGATACAGTGGGAGGTGTTACTTTCAATGCTTGCCTGTTTTCTGTTCCACGTGGGACACGAACCTATAAATGATTCCACTGCTCTGAAAGTCCCATCAGCTTGGAAAATGACCAAGAAATGTCTGCTCAGCTATAGCTGCGCTGTGTTTGAGCCCTGCTGCTCCGACTGGAGGGAACGGAGGCGCAGAAGGACATTGGCTTTTCTCAGATCCCATCTGTCTGGTTTGCTCTGGGAAGTCAGAGGCGGGGATGGAATGAGAAGCCCTCGGTCAGTAGACCTCCTTAGGAACATGCCTGTGGCCAGTCCCCGTTCCATGTTTCTCTTTCCTGTCTGTCATTCCTAGGTTGTCATTCAGGATTTGGATTTTCAAGACATTCCTTTTACGGTTGTCTATAAGTCCTAGTGATTTCCTGCCCCCTTGTTGACTCTCTCTTCCCAGGGTGACAGACTGGACCTTCGGCTTGCTCGCTGAGGTTTGGCACTGATCCGAACATTTCCAGTCCTCACGTCTAGCCAGCCCCGACCATGGCAGGTCCTGCATCCACCATCCCTGTCTGGGATCTCAGATAATTCATCCACGAACAGGCATGGCAGTGTTGGGCTTCAGACTGATGCTTCTCTGTCAAGGCCTAAATTGTGTCTCTTCTCGACCACCTTGTGTTGCAGCCTAAGGCATGTCATTGAGACTCCCTGCATCTCCGTGTCCGGATGCTGCACCAATTCAGGCTTTCCAGGAGGCAGACGCCAAGAGGTCGTTAGAAGTACGAGAGCTTTACTCATGAGAGGTTGATCGGGGCAGCCAGGGAAGCTTTCGGACCAGTATGGCCGGGCAAAGGAAAACGTCTGACATTGGCACAGGCCTGATGCACGTACCAGAAGAGGGGGAGGAAGAAATAAAGGGTGGGAAGATCCTGAGATAGTGGAGCAGCTCCTGGAAGGCCTTGGCTAGTTGAATGGGGAGCTCCAGTGCGGGTTGCCCAGGGAGCAGTCCTGCGTTGGGACTCAACTGGATAGGCCCTGGTGCCCCCTCCAAGCTCCGTTCTTGACTGGGGGCCCTCTGGGAAGACGGTGGCCTCAGCCAAACATTGCAGCTGGAAGCTGTCATCTGATTACACTCCTCACAGTGAGTGGAAGGGCACCTTCTTTCTGGAAAGGAGAACTGAGTAGCATGTCTTCATGGCTGCCTTCTTATATTTTTTGTTCTGTTTTTAAACAAAGGTTCAGAGCAAAACTGTCTCTGTTTTAGTTCCAGCTATACATGTACCACCTCATGAGCCTCTTAACTGTGTGAACATTTAAGGGCAAGCACGAGGGAAAACACGCCATGTTTCCTGGAGCCCAAGACACGCTTCCCCGTGAGCATCTGACTGCATGGCGCCAAGGTTGGCATCCCAGGCCGACGCTCTGCTATGAGTTGGCCAAGCTAGAGCCCCAGAGATGAGACCGGGGAGACCTCCGGACCCGTGCAGATGGGGGCAAGTTTTGGAGCAGCCTGCCCCCTGCAGGGAAGCTGGAAAGTCCAGGGAAAAGCTGGCAAGGGGGCGGTTTCTCACGTCCCGGGAAGGCCTTGACTCCCTCTTTACCAGCTCCTCTTCTGGGCTCCTGTCCAGGCCCCACAGCCGATGATACCTTAAGATCTTCACGGATTCCTGACTTGCCGTTTAGGTTTGAGGAAGTCGGATTTTAGAAAAACCCAGTGTGCTTTCGGTGTTTTAGAAGGTGAGATTGAAGATGGGGTTTAGAAAGAGGTTGCATGGGTCCCAGGCCAGAAGGCACCGCCCCGAGCAGAACAGGGTCAGGTCATCCGCTCGTGGCACCAGGCATGGCCCATGGTCCCATGGAAGCTGTCTTGCCTTCTGTCCTGAAGCCAAACTCTCAGTGTCCTGCTCTGTTCTCTTCCTCTCTTCTCTCCTTCCAGCTCTTGGCGTCCTCCATTGATCTCCCATCTTCAGACCCTGACTGGTCCTCCCTGGTACCACCTGGCACACCAAGCCAGCCCCCACTTCTCTGTCTGACCTCTGTGCAGTCCTGGTTTCCTGCATGGCGTGCCCTAGTATCCTGTGTCCTGACCTCCTTCACTTCTTCAGCTGCTACCCTGCCATCTGCTCAACTTCGGGGGGACAAGTAGTATTGTGTTGTCTGGTTTGAGGGAAAGCATTCACTTAGAAAGGAGGTAAGACTGGGACATTCAAGATTATGGGTCGGGGTGTTGGGAAGGGAGATGGATAGGAAGGGAATACTGGTGATTAGCAATTTGGGATGCACTTTGGAGCAGGGACGTCTGTCACTCACTTCCATGAAGCAGGACCAGGTTGACTTGGCAGAGTTGGTTTGTTGGAAGGAAGAGGACATCTTCTGTCTCTTTGCTGGT
This sequence comes from Mellivora capensis, assembly GCA_004024625.1. Lineage (NCBI taxonomy): Eukaryota > Metazoa > Chordata > Mammalia > Carnivora > Mustelidae > Mellivora > Mellivora capensis. Next base: position 138,879 of record PISX010003187.1, on the reverse strand, counting down.
TGGTGAGATATGTCAATTGGGTCCCCCTTGAGGGATAAAGGGTTTATTTCTCTGCTGGTAGAGCCCTTAGCCTTCTGTTCTCTGTAGAAAATACATTGGCTGAAGAAAACCACCGCACCCGACATCACATACCCCTTCTGGTGTAACCTGCTCCCAGTGATTGGTCAATGCAAGAGTTAAAATCTCCATCCCTTTCTTCAATCCTGGAGAGCCCTGCGGTTCCAACCTGGCTTGGTCTGGTCGCTTCCCAAGTTTCCTCGGGTTTGCTGAGACCTTCTTTCAGATTCCATGAAGGCTCCCTTCTTTCTCTGCCCCATCCCATCTCTCTCCCAGGCTGTTCACCAGCCTTTCACTTCCTAGTAAACATTCTCTGCATTTCGGAAGCCGCTTCCCTGGGAAACCCCACCTCTGACACCTCTATTTACGATTCTACCATATTTTAGATGCGGGGTTTTCATAGTGATGATCTCCAGCTTGTAGCCACCATCCGTCACTGTGAATTATGACTGTTTATGGTTTGAATCAAATATTCATCGAAAACCTATGCTATGTAAAGCCCCGAGCTGAGTGATGTCTCTAGGCATTTACAGATTGCTGCAGGATAGTCTTACAGAGTGGGAGATGATAAAATTAAAATGGACTATTTTGAGCACAGGGGAGGATGCCAGGCACAGGTGGGCCCCCGGTGAGGGGAAGGGGTCCAGATGGGGGCCTTGCCTCAAAGAGCTGTAAGCGGAGGTTCAAGCATTGGTATTCTAAGGAGGCAGTTGGAGATGCAAAAAGGATTTGGGTCGGGACTGAGTTCAAGGTGGGAAGACCTAAGTAATTGGAAAGGGAGAAGGCTTAGAAAGGGAATAGTGCTGGATAGCCATTTGGGAAGCTTTAGGGAGCTGGGACCTCTGTCATTCACTGCCACGGAGCAGTCCTGGGCTGACTTGGCTGAGCTGGTTTGTTGTAGGAGAGTGGGGGCAAGGAACCTCCGAGTGATCATGGTTCATTGGGAGTGGAAGCCAGGAAACATGTGGGGCCCAGACCTCTGGGAAATAGGCCGACTGCATCGAAGCAGACGATCAAGGTCCAGCCAGTGGGCCTGGGCTTCTGAGAGGCTCCCGGGCAGGAACAGAAAGGCATGTGCCAGGTGGACTAAAGTAACAGCTCTGAGCATGGCGTGGGCAGGGTGAGGTGGGTGCCGGGAGACGGGTATCTGGTTCATGCTCTGACACACCGGTGGTGTCTCTGCGGCGAGGCTGAGCTAAACCCAAAGGGAAAAACTGCAGAAGAAATGCACGAAGCCTAACTCAGGCAATGCCAAAAATATCTTCCAGCTTCACTTCCCTGGAGTGTTGCTATTTGGGAGTCAGAGCTGGCTTTTTCTCTGGTGCTTCCCTGTGGTTTCCTTGCTCCCCTCCAGACTCACTACCTGGTCATGAGCTTCACCCCTAGATGCCTAGTTGGTTCCATGGGTGGCCTGGCCAGCAGTCCCTCATGGCCCAAAACCTCCATGGTCACGCTGGTCCATCCCATGCAACCATCAAGCTGTCGTAGGGACAAAGTGAAGGCAGGTGCATTGTGCTGATCTGTAGACTGTCTCGACCCTACAAGTGGCATTGGATGGGACCGGAAGAGTGAGCACGAGTTTGCTCTGTCGGCCCGAAGATCTAAGGGAGCCACACAAAGGTCTGGAAGTTAAAGAAATAATGGTGCCCTTGTAGACATGCTGATGGGTCGTGGTGGATGGAGCAGGGGGGAGGAGCAGGACTTGGAGACGTGGGCTCAGAGGGAGCAGAGCCTTGGTGTCTTGGGGCAGGATCCCCAGAGCAGCAGGAAGCTGTGGGAGGGTGCGGAGCAGACTGGCTTCTAGATCACTCAGGCAAAAATGTGAGGGGTCAAGAGGCAAACCATTGAGAGGTATTAAGAATTATCCAGGAAGGAATGGAATGATGGGGACCTCGGTGATTCTGGTGTCCATGCACAGGGAGGTGAATGCAGCGTTTGGAGAGAGCAAAGAACAAAGCGCGGTTTGCAAGGATGCCCATCGCAGTCCATGGGCAACTTAGACAGCAGACCAGCAAGGAGTGCCCAGGAAACAGACCTTGCTGCAGAGTCGATCTAGAAGGACCTGTCGCATCGGGACCTATTTTGACCTCTTGCGACAGTGAGCTCCTGCGGTTCTAAAGGTTTTTTTTCCCCCCATCTAGCATCAATGTCAGCAAACCCAGCCAAAGATCGGGATAGAAGGACTATTTTCTGATTGGTCAGTGAATAGAAGCTAGTCTAGATGAGGGCCCTGAAACTGGGTGGTTTGGTTGGTTCAGTCAAGTGATGGCACCCATTGATGGGTTGATATCCAGTGATATCTGGCACCATGATGCCCCTTTCTTCTGCTTGTGGCATTGGCATCATTCTTGGTCCCCCAGGCAGGACGGTTCAGCTGTAGATCCCGCTCTGGCATCCAAAAGATGAGGACAAGTTCCTTTCTCTTTTTTAGTTTCAGCTCTCATCCCTGCGAACTAGTAATAGTTATGCTGGGCTGTCATGAAGTTCAAATGAGTCATGATCCCAGCACAGTGTCTGCTTTGTGATAAACTCCATAAAGTTAGCCAATGCAAATCTTGTCATATGGCCCTTTGCTCTGGAATGTCTTCACCTCCTTGTATCCATAGCTCAGCTCCCTGGGATGTCTGGATTTGGGGGAGCTGTGTCAATGCCCAGTTTCATGGCCGTGAGTCCCTGACCACCAGAAAGGCAGCCACCACACCATCCCCACCCCGGCCACCTGCCCTTTCTCCTCTAGATCCTTGCAGAGTGTCTGGAACAATGGAAGGAACCTATTTGATTACAGTGAAAAGTCTCTCTGGGAAGCTCCAACCCTTTCAGGGTAATTTGGTGTGATTTCATGGAAGTGAGCCTTGGGGAAAATTCAAATGTCAAGCATAATTTGGTACTTGAAACATGAAAGAAAAAGCCTTCCGATTTCTTTTCATCTGCGTGTTCCAATCACACTCTGTCCGGCTTTCCCTCTTCTCTCTCAGGGGTCATTACCCCACAGTGGGGGCTAGAGGTGAAGCAGGAACAGCAGCTGACAGTCTTTTAACCGGCTCTCCATCGGCGTCTGACGTGGGCAGTCAGCCTCTCCACTCACCCGGGCGTCTCTGCTGACCCCGTTTTCTGAGTGCTGGCAAGTGGGATGCTCTCATGAACGCTAAAAATCTCAACAGAAAGATTGGCGATTACTTATATACCGTAGATGATGAGCTCAAGTTCTCATGAAATACTAACTCTACACCTGTTTTATTGAAGAGAACACAAAACAGGGGAGACCCTCTGTCTTTTTCAAGTTCAAGACAGTGCCTTGCCAAGAAGACCCTCCCTGCACCTGGCGCATAACTTTGGACTGTCTAATTAACCAGACCCTGAAGGTGAGGATTTGGATCTGTTGAATGTCAGCTGTGTGACCAGTGAGTTGCCTCACTATGCCAACCCCGTGCTCCAGAGATGAGCGATGCTGCGTTTAAGCTGAAACAGACACGCCCGGAACCAACCTGCCAAGCAAAGAAGGAATATGACTGCTGGTTCGCGTGCATCTGTCAAATCTCATGCAGAAGGTCTGCTCTGGTCCACACTAACCCACAGCGGTACAGGGAAGGAGACTCTGGGAAGCATAACATCTCGGTGAAAGTGGGACAGAAGAATTGGGATACAAGGAGTATCAAAAAGTGTACTGGTCAGGGCACCTCGGTGGTTCAGTCCGTTCAATGTCCAAATCTTGATTTCCGCTCAGGTCATGATCTCAGGGTTGTGAGATCGAGCTCTGCGTTGGGCTCCATGCTGGGCATGGAGCCTGCTTAAGATTCTCTCTCTCTACCCCTCCTCCTACTCGTGCACATGTACTCTGTTTCTCTCTCTCTCTCATAAAGTATATTGGTTAGGTACCTAGCTGGGAAGGACACCCAGTTACCATAAGTTGTCACTCCTCCTCTGTTTCCTTCTTTCATCAGCCCTTGCTCTCCTGACTCCTTGACCTTAACTGAGGGGGAGCAGTGAGGGTAGAGGGAGAGCAGGATGGGGACCCTGCATGTGTGTGTGCATGTGACAGAGGAGGAAAGCAGATGGGACATGCCATTCTGAGACTGAAGAATATACATTGGAGGAAACCTGTCTTGGATATCCTGGGCTGCTTTTCTCATTTTTTAGTGTGGATCATAGGAAACATTCCCTCATTTGCTGCTCAGATATAAGTGTCTGTCCTAAGGTGGGGTGATCTGGCCTCTGAGGGAGCTGCCACCACCCTTGCCCACCTCATTCCTCTTGTCTTTTGTTTCCATGGGGTTCATGGCAAGAACCTGGTCAGCCTTGGCAAACTGGGTCTTCCAGTGTTGATCAAGAAACTCCTTTTTAGGGAGGGTGGTTTCTCCACCCATAATAAGATGGGACGTTGTCTTTGGAGCAATAAATTGCCTTACACACTGGGACACTCAGGAACAGGGAACTTAATTTGTGTGGGAAATCTTGGAGACTATCTCATTACTCTATCCTGTTGGGAGTTCTTGGTGCCCGGCCACAGAGATGTGGAGTTTGCTTTGCAGGAACTCCTTCCAGGCTGGTATGTGTGGGGAGAGTCCAGTCTTTAAGCAGTGAGACAAAAACCAATTAGCGTGACCATTTCCTGGGCCTAGAGGGACTATGGGCTGTCAAGGCAGGGATTTCCTTAACTGGTTAGCCTGGGTCTCCTTGGGTGCTTCTTCCCTGGACCCATTAGTTGATAAGGGTCCAAATCTGTGTATCTTTCTATCTACCACCTGATAAAGGGACATTATAGTTCTGTTGATTACAGGACATATGCATGTAAGTTGAGCAGCTTCCCAAAGACCCACATGACTTGGTTGTGTGGTTTCTTCAAAGGAAGAATTTTTTCCATTGGTCCATTTCAAGATCACTTTCTCCTGTGTGGGTCTGGTCACTGACCATGGTCCTTATTTCCCTAGGCCATAAGGACACTTGGATGGTGAGCTGCTTCATTGCTTGGGCTGGTACTGTATTAGGTCATCACAGCTGTGCAAAAATAGTCCTTCCCCCAGTGGTATGAGCTTCTTACATCCTGAGCAGTGGTTCTTAAAGTGTCATCTGTCGTTCCGGCACAAGCAGCATGAGCGTGACCCAAGAACTTGTTGGAAATGCAAATTCTTGGGCCCCCATCCTGGCCTCACTGAATCAGAATTTCTGAGGCCCGGGAAACTAGCTTAACAAGCCCTCCAGGTGATTCGAATGGCAGCTACTGTCTGGGAAACACCACTGTGTGGCTGGGAACAGACTGATTTTCTTGATGGCTGCAACAGCTGCTCATTTTGCTCCCACAGTCCAAGGGACGGATGCATATGTGATGTTAGAGAGATCCAGAACATTCGAACAAGAGAAGCAAGCTTTTCTTACCACTACCTTTGTTCAGATTCTTTGCTTTTACAGATTAAAAACGTGGAGGCTAAAAGAAAATGTACTAGTGTGTGTGTGGGGGGGAGCTGCCCCAAATCCCACAGTTAGTTGCAGGAATCAGAATGGCTTCTAGTTCTCTGCACTTCTCTGCACTCTACACTTCTGTGTACCTTGGATTGTAGGTGCTCATTGGGTGGATGGATGGATGGATGGTAAGGAAGCTTGTTGGATGGTAAGGAGACAGTGTGCGTCGGGGTCTGGATCTCACTTAACTGCCACCATTTTGGATGTATGGCCATGGGACAGTCATTGCATCCCACCCCCAAAGTCTAAAAATGGGAACAACAATCCCTGTGCTGCCCAACTCCAGTGAGATGCGGGAAGGTTTGCAAATGGTGACATGGAATCTGCCCATGAAGCAGCAGCAGCAATAAAAGCAGCCACGGACACCTTGCCTCCCCGTGTCCAGCGGTCCCGGCCACCTAGGTCGGGCAGGCAGGAGGGAAAGAGCATGTCTCCGTGTTGTCAAGCGGGCCGCTGAATGCTCACCACGGTGGGGGGGGGGGGGTGGTCCTTTTCTTTCATTGACTAATTCAGATGACAGCCTTCCCCAATCTGGTTCCAACCCTATCGAAACCAGTGAAACAACCACTTATGCGATCATCATTTTATCACTTGGCTGCTATTGTAAATAAGGGATGGGGGTCCCCGAACAGGACCATCTTTACAACAGGTCCATCTAAATGCAAATGCAGATCCCCTGCCAAACAGAGAGGTGAAAGCTTTCCTATTAGCAGGCAGGAGATAGGAGAGTTAATTTAATGCTAAAACATTCCCATGCAGGGAGAGCAATTCCCCCTGTTGAGCAGCTGCCTCATTTTCTCTCCATGACCACTGTGCCCATAATATGATAATTTTTACCTTTTTAAACTTTGCTGAAGGAAAAAGGACAGTCATCTATCTTTGGAAATAGCTCCTTCTGCATTCATTTTATCTACAAAAATGCAGGTATTTGTCTATTTGGCGAATGAATGTCCTGGAAAGCGCTGGAAGATGAAGATGACTTTGGTCCCGGGATGGGTGGGACTCCATGTCTGCACTTGACTCCGTGAACTCCCCGCAGGCAGACCTGCCGTGTGACAGTGTTCGCTGGGCCCACGCCAGCCGGCTCCTGTTCTCCTGCCAGGGGGTCACTTTCCCTGAGCCATGAGGGGAGGAGTTGAGAAGGAGGATACCGACAGCCAAGTCCATCCACGTACCGTTTATCTCAGCTGTGGCTGAGAGGACGTACGTAAACTGGGTCCTTCTTCCTAACAGTCTGGGGTCAGATGCTTTTAAGCTGTGTAACCTTGAGCTTAACCTTAAGCTGTGTAACCACTCACGTGGCCTCGTGGAGGTTTTTAACCACTGTAGGGATGGCAGACAATCCAAGTATGTCCCCGGATTGAGAGAGAAGGGGATAAATGCTCTCTGGGTCCATATTGCAAGGATTTCATGGTCTGCTTCTCTACGTTACTATCACCGCCACAGCCCTCTGCCATCTGGGGCAAGGCTGATGTTAGACCTGTTTTACAGATGGATAAATGGGCTCTGGTACTTGGCTCACTCAAGGCCACGCAGCTAGGGGAGAGGCTACAGTCGATCTGATCTGCATTACTCACAGGTTCCACACTTGTGAGTTCGCACCCTCACTAAGACTTATTTGTAGGCACCAAGTCAACATTCGTGGCTCTTTCGTGTGCAATTTGTAGATGTGCCCACAACAGCAGAGAACTTGAGTTGCCCAACACACATTCCCAGAAGAGGCTGGATGAGGTCATGTTCTTTTTTGTTCGAGCACTCACGTTGTCAACAAGTACCCTTCCTGTGGTTGGTCTGGTGCCACGTTTTTCACAGTTTTGTGTTCCCACGTGTGAGAAGGCTGTGATGTGCTCGTGAAGAAAATGTGTGTGTTAGGTCAGCTTTGTTCAGGCAGGGTTATGGTGGTATGGGCCATGAGTTCAATGTTAATGAATCAGCAATAATATGTATTTAGTAAGGTGTCTTCAGACAGACATACACCTAAAACAAGGTCACGCATTGATGCAGTTGATGAAAATGTTGTGACCAGAGGCTCAGAGGAACCCAACTGTGTGTTTCCCCTAGGAGCATGGGTTCAGTATTTGCTAATGCAGCATTCACAGGGACTTTATAGAACACAATTACCATGAATCATGAGAATTGATTGTACTTTGCATCAATTCTGTTTGCCTCTTCTGTTGTCCTTGAAGAAGGAAGTGGGGACACGGTGAGAGGGGTCTGGCCTCTGCCCTATGGTGCCCTTACCCCAGCCAGAGTCCATTCTTCTCTGTTAGGATCAGACCTGCCCAAGCTGCAGGTCAGCTTTTCCTGTGCAGGGGATGGAAGTCTGGATTTTCTGCTTCAAGAGGCAAGTGCTCTGTTTGCTTACCAGCTCAGTGATCTTGGGTAAATTACCTGCTCTGTTTCTTCCTCTATAGGATGGGGTTCTTAATACTGCTTGGCAGAGCTGCTTGGGGAATTAGGTAAAATTAATATACATAATAGTGCTTGGCACAAGGCATAGATCATCACAAAACTTAATGATTATTGAGATAATTGGGAAGGTCTTAGTTTGGAGTTGTTTTTGTAATGCTAGAGTTCAAGCACTGCTTAATCCTAGAAGCTGGTTATTCTGGCCCTTATCTGGGTTTCCCTGTTCCTCTCTGCCTAGCTCTCCTGCATCTGGCCCCTTTCTGATGGCCTCTTCTAGCTTCCCTGTTCCTGGACCTTGCATGGTCTGGGTCCTCTCTCCAGGGACCAGGCCCCACTGGCTTTTTGTGGGTGGAAGCAGGTTTGCAGGTTCACACCAGGCAGACTCTCCCCTCATTCTGCCTTTGTGGGCATGCTGTTGAAGCCACCTGAAGACTCAAGTCCCTGCTCCTCCTCGATCATGTGCTTTGCTCACCCAGGCCCCAGTTCTAGAATTGCCCTCACTGAGATGGGAGTGCTGAAAGCCACCTCGGGGAACAGGCAGGAGGATAGATGGTACCAGTGTGCACAGTCCAGCTAAGTGAAAGTGCAAGAAATGCAAGTGCAAGAAATGAAAGTGCAAGAAAGAAGTGCAAGAAATCTTAAATAAAAAAATAGAAATAAAACTCCATGACCCCAGCTGGCTGAGATCAGTCTGATATCTGGGATGTCTCCCTTATTGGACTGCAAAAGAGCTTGAGGGTTCATATAGTCTTATCAAAATCAGAGTGAGATGCTCCCTGGGGGTAACTGTGACCCTTTTGGGGGTGCTGCCCAACACTGCCCAGCAATGCCCCCGAGACCTTGTGTTGGCAGCAGACTTGGCCACAGGGTTGGGTCTCCAGAAAACCCATGTTACTTGTGTCCCACGGCTTGGCCTTAAGCCTTATGGGCCTTCCTGAAGCTATGCCTTGCCTCTCCAGGGACTTGGGGGACGTGGCCATAGATCTTACCCTCTAGCAGGACCCCAGACCTTGTTTCTATTCCCGGTCCCTTGGAGGAGGGGCTGGAGGTGAGTGTGGTAGAAGGCAAGACTCCAGCTGATTTCTCACTCCATGATATCAAGTAAGCATTTGAAAAGTCCTCTAGCAGAAGCAGGTCATGAGAATGGCTCTTCTGGAATCAGGAAAGACAGCAAGGAGATTCACAAGGGAGGCCGTCTGGAGGGGTGTTGGGATTGGCTCACCATGAAGGACGGCTCATTGTTAAGGGACCTTTCTGAAAACTCTGCACAACTGCCCTTAGAATATCCCTTTCAGATTTAAAGAGATGATTTATTTATTACCCAACAAGTTCAGGTTGAAAAACAGTTCCATGGATGTCAGTTAATGAGGTTTGTACCTCCCCTCCTGGGGCTTGGGCTACAGCTTTCCCAGCAGTGCTTGGAGGATGGTGGAATGTCCCAGCCTGGTGGTGTCAGGTGCCAGGTTTCATCCTTGCAACAACCTGCGAGTTAGGTACTAGCATTACCCTTATTTTACAGACGAAGGAACAGTAGCCTGAGAGTTAAGAGACGTGTCTAAAGTCAGATGAATGACTTTGGTAAAGGAGAGTGGCAATTCCAGCTGAGGCAGGCTGAGTCCAAAACTAGTGTTGGAGGTTTCAGAGAGGTGAATCAGGCACAGATCCTGCCCTCAACAGGCTACCAGTCTATTGGGAGCTGATGGTTTAGTTCACTTGGCTCCATTTTTTTTTTTTTTTTTTAGATCAGGGTAAGTGCCATTGGGGTGGCCTAGGATTGGTGTTTGGAGAAATGGGCCACCCCACTCACAGGGCTGGGGCCTCCAGAACACCCATGATGCCACTGTGTGACACTTGCTTCCAAGGCATGGCACATGGAGCCATGGCGGGTCATTAGAGTCCCTGTCTGGAGAGATGGGGTGCTGGGAGCAGAGTCAAGGACAGTCAGAGTCCTAGAAGTAAGTACAATCAACTCTTCTTTCTGAAAACCCCAGAGCCTCCCTGGCTCCTTATCTTTCTACTGGCTTGGTTGGATTCCCTGAAATGCCTCCTCCCCCTGCTCCTTCTGCCCCTCCTTCTCTCCTCTCCTCCTCATCCTCCTCTCCTTCTTCTCTCCTTCTTCTTCTTCATCATCAACTTAAACTCACTCAAGTTGTTTCCTACTATTACAATCAGAGCATCCCTGAGAGATACACAAACCCATTCCTTAGCCCATTCATCACCATGTTATGGGCTCAGCTGAGCATCGCCCAGACCCCAAATAGCTTCAGGATCCTTACCAAGCACAGCACCCACTGCCAACATCCCACACTTTCTTGGGTCAGGCCTTTGGGTATTTCTAAGTTTAGAATCTCAAAACGTGTCTGAATTCATTAAGGCGGTTGAATGTCAGAATCCAAGTCATGTTTCAGGGTAGCCGCTCTAATTTGGAATCCAGCACATAGACCCATGCAGAATGAGCGAGAATCAGACGGAGTGCCCATGGTACAAGTTAGGATGAAATAAATGGAGTCTAGAAAGACGGAAACAAAAACCACGCAAGTAAGTACAGCTCTGGACCCAGCATTGCCCTGAAAGGCAATGCTGGGTCCAGAGCTTCACTGCATGAAGTTGGGTGGCTGGGGCACCTGGCTGGCTCAGTCAGTAGACCGTGTGACTCTTGATCCTGGGGTGATGAGTTCAATCCCCATGTCGGGAGTAGAGCCTATTTGAAAAATAAAAATAAAAATAAATAAAGCTGGATGGTTGGAACCTAGAAAATGTTTGTGAGGGCAGTGTTTGGGAGCCACTGGCCTTTGTAGATCTCTTCTGTTTTCCCAGAGAAGCCAGGAAATACCAGATGTGTCCCCTTTCCTCATAGTGGTTGGTCTCCCTTGTTTATTAAGCGGGCAGTAGTGGCATCTGGGAATGTGCATTTTTTGACTGATCCCAGGTCCATGATTGGAGAAATATCTCAGTACCCTAGATTGCCCTTAGAAATGGAGCAATTCATGAAGAGAAAAGGAGCCCCACGAGAGCCTCATGCACTCAGAAACCTTTTACCAATCGGGAGAGGAAATTATACAAAGACCAATTTTCCTAAAATAGTGGTTGACCTTGCTTTTTGTTCCCCTTCTGAAGATTGAAGTTCCCTTTTCTCTTGCCATTTTCTACAGGATTGTGACATTTTGGTCGAAGATTATTACTTCAAATAAAAAAAAATAAGTATTTCCAATCCCACTACAGAGACGTGTGAGCGGGATGATGAGGGCTCCCGGGGCCTGGCCAGGGAGGACAACAGGATCGGATGAGCACATCCAGTTTTCATTTATCAGAGGGGTCAGCAGCCATTCCAATTTATTTTAAAGCATTTCACACTTTCCGTGGAGAAACAGTATATTACTTCCAGTAAGAATTGGATACTGGGGATGCAGGCCCCATGTAAGCCTCCTTCAGAGATGCTCAGAGTTTTTCTATTTGCCTGGAGCCAGCGGCTCTGTTTTCCACCTTCTGCTTTGCTTGAAGGGATCAACCACTGATCAGGGCAGGAAATGGGATTTGAAGTGCCATTGATTTACTGGGCTTAGCTTTTTTTTCCCCCTTCTTTTCTGTGCCCAGAAAAAAAAAAAATATATATATATATATATACACCAGGGAGTCGGAAGTTGGATAGGTTTATCTGAAAAAGCAGCAAGGTTGAGGCAATGTAACAAATTAAAGAGATAAAAGACAGACTTCAACAATAGGGATGACTTACGGTGGCTGTTCTCTTTTGGATGTCTTTGCTCCAATTAATACTTTCTACAGCCTTAAGGTAAGATTATAAAGTAGGTAATAAGATCCTTTAAATCCTACTGTTTTGAAAGAATCCTTATTGTCTAATTCCCTTGGATTTTCCGTAATGCTTTCAAGAGGTTTCAAAGCCAAAGTTCCAGAATTATAGGGCTTCTTCCCCTTCGGTTTGGGAGATAAGTAAAAATAATTGATTCTTCAGGGTCCTTAATTTGTCAGGATTGGAAACTGAATCCTCCAAAGATTGGGGTCCATTTGTTACATAAATGTTTCTGGGATGAAAAAAGCTGAAGGCAGAGTAGGATTTGAGTCAGGCAGAGAAAAAGTCTTGGGATTATTCATGTGTGTCTATGCTCAAAATTGTAAATGGACCTTGTGCACATTAGTAAAATTATTCTTACCAAGTTCCCAGCTTTGCCACTCTGGATGGTAGGCAGGCCATTTCATACTCTGGCCCCGTTGTCCTCACTATTTCTTTTGGCTCCAATATTCAACTTGGAACAAGAAGCTTAGCAGTTAAGTTCTGGCTCTGCCCCATACCACGTGATGTTGGAGGAGTCTTTCACTGGTTCTTAAGGGGAATTTCTCCAAGTTCAGAATGGGGAAAAGATTGCGTACTGTAGAGGGTTCCTCTTTGCCTGTGCACCCAGTGGCTGTCATCTGTGAGGCCATTCACGTATTCATTCATTCGTCCTTAAGCCCAAGCATGTACTAGGTTCTAAGGTATAGCGGTGAGTGAGCCATTGTGTCTAGCTTTAAGCAGCTCACTGATGAAAGGGTTGACATGGAAGTGAACAGCCAGCAGTGACATCAAGGGCTCAGATTTCAGAGATCGGTCAGGGGCACAGGCAGCCCAGGGTCACCTAGAGCAGCCTGCAGTGGGCCAGGTGGGGGTGTTTGTGGAAAATGGTATTGGTAGCCTGCCCAACACCGTCCTCTCTTCTAGCTGACTGGATTCTGTTCCTGTAACCTGCACCTCGCTAATCCAATCATGGTAATCCCTCTCTTGCTGGTGATTGATTTAGGCGAGGGTTTGTTAGGGTTTGTTATGCAATGCTGGCCCCTGAGCATTGAGGAAGTCTGGTGGAGGCTGCTGAGAAATGTTTTCTGACTCTTAAAGGTAGATGCAAAGGCGTATGCTGGCATGCTCGAGAGCACACACACACACACACACACAGAGGGAGGGAACAAGCCTTTTTGTTCTGCTGGGTGTTTGTTGTGACCGTGGGTTTTGCCTAGACCTGTAGACCTGTAGTGGCCAACTCTGACCACCATGAAGCTGAGAAGACAGGCAAAGGATGGTAGAGCAGAAAGATGGAAAAACCAGGATCTTTAAGGCCCTTGTGGAGCCGGGGAATTCACTAGACTGAGAACTCCCTCTTCTTAAGACTTCCTGTTTTGTAAGATAACACATCTTTGTTCTGTCTTAAGCCAGCTGAGTCAAGGTTTCTATGATTTCGGCTAAATGAGCCCTAGCTGGTGATACTCTGGTTGATTTCTGTAGTAGCAGCAGGAGATATAAGGGGATGAGAGAGGAGAAGGCCATCCTAGGCGAAAGGGGGGCACATAGGCGAAGGCTCTGTGGCTTTGGAAAAGAACCCAATTCATTGAAGAAACTGAAAAAAAAATTTTTTAAAGTGAGGGATAGCAAAAAATGAGAAAGAGGAACAGGGTCTGGGTCAAGAAAGCGATTGTGTGTCTTTGGAACAAAGAATTTTCTGTTTGTGGAAGGACACAGAGCTACACACAAGCCAGGAGTCCCTTCTGGCGCTGGTGTTCATCTCCAAGTCAGGCCACCATGGGGTTGCGTGGCTCCCTGAAAATGTTCACCTACGTTCCACGTGCGTGCCTCTCCCACGAGCGTTGATCATCTCCTGGTTTGTGCCAGACCGGAGTGTGAGTGTGCTTCCAGAATTCTGCACACAGTGGGCTTGGACCTCACTAGAGATTCCAAGATGAGAGATGGTCCCTAATGTGGTAGCTGCCAGTGGTCATTCCTTGTTAGTCTCTCCTTCACTCTGGCCAGTGCTCAGCCAACACCAAGAAGTTAATTGAGGCCATGTTCCCATAGCACATCCTTTTAACTCCCAAGGCCTCAATTCTTGGGATTTGCTAGGAACTAATAATGAGTATGCACACATCATTACATTCAAATCCACAAAAAGGTAAATACTGCTTTCAGTTTGCAACAAAGCCATCACACTCCCGTATGGGCTGCTAGACGCAGATGAGCTAGGCTCTTACAGAAAGATCTCAGCTTCCACTCATTTGTCTGAATTTGGGACAAAAGTCAAAATGCTTTTCGTGTACCCATCTTTATGTTTCTGCCTATTTTCAGAAATGGGAAATCTTTTATTTTTGTCTTTTGATGATTGCGACTCCACCGGTGATGACCATTTTCTCATTTGGGAGACATGTGTGAGGGCGAGGCCCACAGATGGGCCAGTTCCCATGAGGTACCTTTAGTGGACTCACTGTGGGACAAGGGTGGGTATTAAGGAGAGCATAAATAAATCCTCTTTGTTCCGAGAAGGTCGAATTCTGATCACGAAGGGGAGCAGTGCAGAAAGTAGAAAGGTTTGCCACTAATTGGATCAAATACAAATCCCTTCACGTTTCAGAGTCTGGAAGTGATCGCGGGGTCAGTCTACGCTCTGCAGAACAGCACCCCCTTGAGTTCTGAAGTCAGCTGGGGGCAACCCAGGAGCAAAATGGCGGTTATAACCCCCACCCCCAATGGGGTCCATTTGAGAACTTTCAGCCAAACGGCAAAGCTACTGCATCCTTGTGGCTTGGGCCCCCCAGTCAGCTGCCTGCCTAGCCTGTGACCCAAGGGGCTGTTGACAGCTGTGGTCAGGCAAAAGTACCCAGCTCTGTGAAAAGAGGTCGTGGAATGGGAAGTCCCGAGTTTTCAGACTGTTCAGAGCCCTTCCTCTAGTTGCTTTGCCCATAATGGCTCCCCTTCTTTCCACCAGTTCAGGTAAATTCCATATTTGCAGATTCACCCACTCACTGGTGTTTATTTGTGGCCCCAAAATAAATACTTAACGGACCTCTGACACTCACAGATACATGCAAGGTGGTGAAAAACCTAATCTACACGTTTCCAGCTAAGGTCAAATAAGGCAACCCTCTGCCTCCACATTTTAGCGCTCATGCTGTAAGCAAGTGTCCTTGACATGGTCCAACTGGCACCACTTTTTTTTTTTTCATTTTTGTGCTTTTTGGTGGTGGTTTCCCTGACCTCCAAGCATTATGCTGAAGAACTCTCTAGTGTTCCTAAGTGCGAGAATGCTGTGATGTGCCTTAAGAAGAAAATGTGTGTGTTAGATAAGCCTTGTTGAGGCATGAATAATAGTGCCGTTGGCCACGAAGTCAATGTGAATGAATCAGCGATATATGTCAAATGCATTGTCTTTAAACAGAAACACATATGAAAATATTTTATTGATTATTTGGTGAAAATGTTGAGACCGGAGGCTCACAGGAACCAAACCCGATTTTCCCCTAGGAGCAATGGTTCAGTGTTTGCGAGTTCAGCACTCACTAATTCAGCATTCACAGAGTTAACGGCATGATAGAATGGACCGTATGTTTATTGAAATGTGTGTCTTACAGCAGACATGTTCTGCTCATGTATCACATGAACCTGAGTTTCTAGGGCAGCCTTTTTGAGAAGAGCCAGGATGAATGGTGACCCAGCCCCTGTTTGGATAATTCTTCTGATGGGGGGGGGGGTGCTCATTATCATAGGTCCGATTTTAACACCAATGACTAGAAAATACCCTCGTCTACAGACCCAAATTCTCCTTGATACAGTTCCTCCTACTCCCAATTCTGCTTTCTGGGGCCTTAGGGATTAAGTTGGTTTTGTTTCCTAAAGCATTAGATCCTACATATACTCAAGATGGTGATCTTACTCTTTTCCCACGGTCTCTCATCTCTTTCAACTCTGTCTTCTTCCTCCTCCTCCCATCTTGCTCCTTCTCCACTTCTAGACTCTCGCTTTTTATCTCTACTCCTTCTTCTGGGCCCACCGCCTCTCTGCTTTTTCACATACACCATGTATGACATGAGTCTCTTCGTTGCCTACCATTGGGAGGTACAGACTACAATCACTTTAACATCTTGGTTGCATCCAAATACACCTTACATTCCCTGAGTCTCACTCAAATGTGTCCCTGGATTCCATTTGCTAATTCATGGGAAGCTGGTCCCATTTAAACCAAACTCTTTTAAATACACCTGCTTTAGAAATGGGCCACCCATACCCTCAGGGCGGAAGAATGACTATGATAACCATGGAAATTATCTGTGCTCCTAAGGGATCAGCTGTGGCATTTTACGCTCTGGTTGCATGTCTAAGATTATTGAGGCTGGGTCCCCATTAATGAGGTACTATTTATAATTTTTCTTGAAAGCAACTTCTCACTTAAAAAATAACTCAAATTGTTATTTAAATTCCAGTATCAGTAACATACGGTGTCATATTAGTTTCAGGTGTCCAATACAGTGATTCAACCCTTCCATACAACTCCCAGTGCTCATCACAACAGGTGCACTCCTTAGTCCCCATCACCTGTTTCACCATCCCCCCACCCCCCTCCCCTCTGATACCCATCAGTGTGTTCTCTATAGTTACGGAGTCGGCTTCTTGCTTTGAAAAAAAAAAAAAGAAAGCAGTGATTTGATATTTGTATGTAAAGCAAAATGATGAATCACTGCATTAAATCCAGTTAACAAAAAATAGCTCTAAAAAAGAATTTTGTTATGGAATGAGGTATGTAAAGAAGACTGTCTTGTGTTGTTCGAGAAAGGAAGGGATTATTTAGAATGGGTAGGTGTGCATGCGTCTGTGTCACTGAAGGGATTACTGAGCTGGGGGTAGGGAGAAGGATTAGAAGGTGTGACATATAACAGCAGATGGAAGGAATACTGAACATGTATTACGGGCTCTCCCTTAACGCCAGGTGATATTTTAATGCATCTTCCACTGAATAATTCAAGACTAGAATTCAACTGATAGCTTACCTAGGAAGGTTTATGAATGGGATAAAATAGAATTAGAAGCCTTGATCCCACCAGGGACTATGTATTCTCATTCATAATCATCAGAATTGTTCTTTCTGTTTAAGACAAGCAGGAGAACAAGAAAAAGACTTCGATGCGGCAGGGGGTGGGGGTGGGGGGGACCTACTTACCAAGACTTTGAAAGAAATATGGCAAAACCAAATATTTAGATTCTGCCTCAAGACTAGCACACTCTTAGATTTTTGCCTCAGGAGTCTGTCCTTCTTCTATCTTTCTAGATGCTAAGACTCATGTATCAGGAAGTCTTCAAATACATGGTAGTGAGTGTTTCACATCCGGGGATCCAGAAGCAGCACTGAATATGTAATTTCTACACGATAGCTGCCTGAGGGCTGTCCTGTGTTCACGCTAAATGACTAAGAAACCAGCTTCTCAGTAGCACGGGTACAATCTCTTTATCCCATACTCTGTGGGACAGGAACCACACTGCTTGGGAAGTGTAGTCTCCGTCTGCAGAAGCAGAAATGACATGGGAATAAAGACCAACTGTTCTGGTTAGTCGAACACCAAGAAAGAGTGTTCTAAGGGCTCTGGGGGGGGGGGCGCTCAGTGTGTTAAGAGCCCGACTCCTGGTTTTGGCTTAGTTCATGATCTTAGGGTCCTGGGACAGAGCCCCACGTGGGGCCCCACACTCGGTGTGGAGCGGATCCTCTCTCTCCCTCTCCCTCTGCCTCTCCACCCCTGCTTGTGCACGCACACATACACACACTCTCTCTCTCTCAAAATAAATATATCTTAAAAAAGAAAAAAAGGAGTGTTCTGAACCTATTGGTGAAAGTAGGAATTCATGGTGCACCTGATTCAAACTCCCTCACTTCTCTCCTACTGGATTCCAAGCGCTTGCTTTCGTTTCTTTCATCCCCCCCCCCAACTCATTTCTTGGTTCCTTGGCTGATTGACTAGTTCGTCCACTCCATTTTCAAAACCATTGACTGACACTGTGTGGTTCTGAGTCCTCTTAGAAGTCCTCGGTGCTCTTGTGTCTGTGGGTGTGGGTTTCTGAGTCTGGCTGTGAGTGTGCACCGGATGCTTGATAGTGGTGAGGGCATTCGCAGATTGCCAGCTACTCCATGGTAGGATGACAGGAATCATTCAGCTAAAGTAAGAGTCACTTGATAATTTAATTGTTGTAACTTTTTTTTTTTTTTTGGTTGGGAGCAGAGAGTAGGCAGTTTGCACAGGGGAAAACAGAAAAATTTCATTTTTTGGATTATATTTATCCAACAGTCGCAAATCAGAGAAAAATTTTTATTGCTATAGCTTAAGGTGATGTGTTGTAAAAAGATTTTATACTGGCTTATTTCAGATCAAAACATTTGCTTACTCTGGTCCAATGCATAATATGACAATAACTTTGTTGTCTAGAACACTTGTCTGCGATGAGAATTTATTAGCCGTTGTTAAGATTTTATTGGTATTACATTCCAACAGGGTAATGTGATCTACGACCCATATTTCTCTGTTACGTATATAATTGCTCATATTTATGGGGCCGAGCTAATGAGTGGCTCACCGATCCAAGAGGTCAGCCCTCTCTTGATGGCCTTTGGGTTAATTCACAAACATTTGTTTCCCAGCCCTGGGTTCCATATGATTGTACGCTTGATGCCAGCCATTGGCCGTTTATCTCTCCCTCTCTTGGTGTTCTTCAAGGAGCCTACCGTATGGCTCTGCCATGCGAGGTCTAGAAACTTCAAGAGTCAATTTCAATGGCCAGCTTGCTCGGCCTCAGTCTAGGATCATCCTTTGCCTCTGTCTTCTTTCTCTCTCTCTCACTCATCTCTCCCTCCCTATTCCTTCTCTTGTCTCTCTTTCCTTTATACATAAATGCTTGTATGGAATTACCCCTTATACATTGGTTTATTGCCTTTTAAGAATGAGCTTGGTAGCCCTTAAAATGTACCAAAGAAGGCATCTCAAATGCTCTTTCCTTTGACATTTACGAGATTTGCTTGTATCTGTTCCCTGATGAATGACGAGAGGAGTGTCGAACCCCTAGGAACCCTCTTCCCAGGGAACACTAAGCAGACACTCTACGTACGGGCAATCCAGGTGCTGAATTCCTATAATAAGTTGCCTGAAAGCCCAGCAGATGTTAAGGTATCTTTCCTTCGGTTTCTACTAATTGTGAAGAAAATTAGTCGGTTGACAGGAGTGTGGATGTCTGAGCCAGGCAAACTTAATGTCAGGAGTGACACACTGGGATGTCAGTTCTCATGGAGATAGGAATGCCAGTGTGTGCATTTTCACTTTCAGATTCAAAGGAACCGAACTGTGGGTTTTTCTAAAGACTAAATGTGTTCTAAAATGGGACATTTGCAAACTAATATTTTGTGGAAATAGGAAGAAAAATCCAGAGGGAAGCCATGGGGAGGATAGAATAGATCCTAAAAACGTGTGAAGTGGATCTAAGCCTGACAAGGTCATGTTCTCCCGGGCCCGGGGCACTGAGCAGCCAAACGACAAGGATCCCAAGACCACCCCTGGGATGGGGACGGGACAGAAGTTCAAAGTTGCCCCAAGTCAGACTGGGTAGGCAGCTGGGGCGTGGTTTGGAATCAGATGAGAGAGATGGTCTGGTGAAGTTAGCATGGATTAACCAAGAACGCGTCGGGCAGCTTCCCTTTCCTGGCCCCAGCTCTAGACCAATGGGAAAAGGAGAGAACGCACAAGTAGATGTGGGTTCTTTTTAATTGCCTCATTGGGGGCTCAACTGTGCGTTCGTGAAATGTCACTATATGTTAAAAAGTAAATGGATCAATATACAAATAAATATTATTGAAATCAGAAGAGGACTATTCTAGGGGTATCTGGGTGGCTCAGTTGCTTACGTGTCAATTCTTGGTTTCGGCTCAGGTTGTGATCTCAGGGTCGTGAGACCGAGCCCCAGGTTGGGCTCCACACACCGTGGGGAGTCTACTGGGGACTCTCTCCCCCTCTCCTTTTGCCCCTCTCTCTGCTCCTGCTCTCTGTCTCTCTATAAAATAAATACATAAACTCTTAATAAAAAAGATAGGACCACTCTCTATTCACTATTGTGGTGTGTCATTAAAGAAGGATTATAATTAATTCAATTTTATGAACAACAGCTCTAAAATAAATTATTAAAGATTATATGTGGGTCCAGTGACTTCAATGCTCAGACATAGGATGAGGGATCTCCTTTCCTTTGAATTAGGGTGTGCTCAGTGGGAAAGCCAACCACACGAATCATCCCAGGAGGGTCCCATAGCTCGGAGTGATCTAGGCTGGGGGGTTTCACTTTCTGGAAGCAGCCATAACTCAAGGAACAAGGGAGAATCGTGACCTGGAAATGCAGCCATAGGTCATATCAGAAGAGCACCGGGGGTGCGTCTGAGGCCTCGAGCAGAGGGAATCCACAAAAGTCTGGAAGCCCTGCACAATAAACATCGAGGGGAAAGGTTCAGAATAGGGGTGTTACAAGGCAACAAAGCCCAGGAGCAGGAGTCGGGGGCTTCTGGCTGTGCCAAAGGGCAGGTAAATAGGCTTATCCCAAACCACAAAGCAGATAAAAGAAACAGTGGAATTTCAAATTGTGTCCGTAGCCTAAGGGAAGGGAGATGGGCCCTTTGCATCTCACCCTTGGGAGAAACCGTTTGGACTCTCTGGTTTAGCTTTGAGCACCAAGTTGAAAAAAAGGTAAGGCCAGAAGTGGAGGTCCTGGGCCGGCGTGAGCCATGTCCAAGTGACGGAGACATTCTCTTAGTCGAGGCTTGTGAATGGGCTAGTCCTTGGCATGAGAAAACTTGGGAAATCCCAGAAAGACAGGCAAATGTCACAGTTCAGGATTGTTTGGCCATGGCCATATTCAGAGGCTCAGGTTTGCAGGTCCCAGGGGTCTGATAGGAGCAGGGGCAGGTAGGCCCCCAAGGGACCACGACTCAGAAGAAGGACTCTGGTCCCTAGAACAAGATAGGCCCTAAGTCCAGGAGCTAAGAAAGCTGGAATTTTGGACTGAGAACACAGACAGGGCCAGACGTGAGCTAAGACAGGGACCCAAACGCAGGCCCCGAGAATGAGGAGGACCCTGGGTCTTAGAATTGGGCACGGGGTCTTAGTGAGTCCACAGCCTTCAGAACCACGAGTGCAGAAGCTTTTCCAATTCCCTGTGTGGAGCTGAGTTTCCAAGCATAGTTGCAAGGACGTTCAGAAATATTAATAATAATTAATATTAACAATGTGTGCGAGGCCACCTTGCGGATTAGAGCCTGGCTGTACAGGTTTCAGTAGATACTGCTCCTTTCAATTTTATCTCTGATCTTTACCCTTCCAAAGCTACCCAGAGCTACTCTGCCTCTCTGTTCCTTCTTGTTTATAAACTGCCTGCTTCTTTTCCAAGCTGCTTTATTTTTTTGGTATTACTTGTCCAAAAGAAGCCAATGACAACTGACACACGTGTTTTGTCTTGCAAATTCTTTCCCTGGAACTACAAGATATTCACCTGTATTGTATGTTGTAGCAAGTAAGTTTCCCCACCTGTTTACTACAGTAACCATAATAAGGGTTACCATTCTTCTAGCCTGAAGTAGTGGCTTCCTCCCTGCAGGCCTCCTGGATCTCAAGCTAATTCCACGTCTTGGAGGTTTGTGTGATGGCAATATCCCGTTTGTTTGTATTTATTTGAGATAGCGAGCAAGCATGAGCGAGGAGGGAAGGGGCAAGGGAACAAGCAGTCCCCTCGCTGAGCTGGGAGCCCGATGTGGGACTCGATCTGAGGACCCTGGGATCATGACCTGAGCTGAAGGGAGACACTTACCTGAGGCACCCAGGCGCCCAGGAGTATGCTGTTTTCAGGTATCAGTTTGTGTTCCGTCAGAAGAGATCGTGCGATGTTGAAACAGCAAATAAATACAAAATTTCAGTGGAGATTGATTTCTTGCCCACAGCACAGGTTCACCCACGGTGGGCTGAGACGTTTGCTTTTTCCCATCCCAACTCAAAGTCTCAGACTCAGGGAGCCTCCACCTGGATGCCACCATATTTTCCAAGTCAGCGAGAAAGGAAGCCGGTGACCTGCATGCCGGTTCTTAGAGTTTCCGTCCAGAAATGACATATGAAATTTCTGCCCCTATTTCTTTGATGAAAACAAGCAGCCCAGCTAATTTACATTTCCAGGGGGAAATCCTACCCTGTACCGTGTCCTTGGGAGACAAAGGGCCAGAGATATTGGGAACAGGACTAATGGGGGCTTGAAGTCTACCAGTTGTCCCTTTGACGGAGCTCTGTGTGTATCAACTAATTTAATTCTCCTAACCCTCTGAAGTCAGTATTTCACTTTTTTTAATACACGAGGAGGCTGAGGCACAGAGAGGTTAAGAAACTGGCGTAAGGTCACACTGCTGTTGTGTGGTAGAACTATGCTTTGAACCCATGCTCTTTGCCCTTATAATTCACTGCCTGGAGTGAATTATAAGGGCATATTTCCTGATGCCATATTTCCTGATTTGGGGCCTGGGTACCAAAAAGCTAGCTCCCTCTGTCTGCAAGGAAGAGGTAAAGGACCCTAATCAGGGGCACCAGGGGGAGACTGGAGGCAGAGGCTCGGCTGAAGGAACGGGAGGACAGCAACTATTGCCTGGGCTCCCAGGATCCAACGGGCGCATTTCTCCTGTTTGGCCGAGCACACCGCACCTTTCAGCCTCGAGATGCTTCTGAAGGCGCGGGACTGAAGGCAGAGGCCAGCCCCGCTGGCGGAGGTGAGGATGTCATTAATTTCAGAGGCTAGCTGCAGTGGTTCCCGGCCGACCAGGTGATGCCAGCAATTCCCCGTGCAGACGTCCGTGTGAGGGGGCCCCTTGATTCTTCAAGACCTCCGCTGCCCTGCTTTGCCTGTGGTAATTGAGCTGCCTGACCTCCCTGGGAGCCTCCTTCCTCCTGCTTCACGAAAGGGAATTGATTTGTCAAACATACATCCACATTGCTCCAGCCGGCCAGACTCATCCTTCTGTGAGCTGTGCGTCATACTTTCAAAGTCAAGCACTGAATCGTGCCACGGGCAATACCAAGGACTCCCTATTTCTTCTCTTCCTGACATCTCCGACATGTCAAGATAGAAGTGAGCCATTTATTTATTTAACAGAAGGTTGGCTATAAAGAGCATATATTTCAGATAAGTCTAGAACCTCTGTGAGCCATGCAGGATCCCCAAGATAAATAGGCTTAAGTTTCTTTGTTAAGGGTCACCACCAAGTTCAGATCAGATCCCTAGAGCTCCCGGAGTGTGGGCTGTAGAGCGCAACCCCCTCCCCACCACCATTAATTAAATTTTTTGCTTCCTGTCCTACAAAGAACAGCCTTCAAATTCTACCTCATTGGGATCTAGGTGTCGTAAATACTCACTTTTAAAGATATATTTTTTAAGATTTTATTTATTTGAAGGGCACCTGGGTGGCTCAGTGGGTTAAGCCTCTGCCTTTGGCTCAGGTCATGATCTCAGGGTGGGATGGAGCCCCACATCGGGCTCTCTGCTCAGCAGGGAGCCTGCTTCCCCCTTTCTCTCTGCCTGCCTCTCTGCCTACTTGTGATCTCTTTCTCTGTCAAATAAATAAAATCTTTAAGAAAAAGATTTGAGACAGAGCGTGAACAGGGGATTGATGATGAATATTTGGGGGATTCTGGAATGCTGGGAATGCTCCATTTCTTGAGCCGGGGGCTGATCACACAGGTCTTCTGAGATGGTGGAAATTCATCAAAGCATTTGCTTTATGATCTGTGCAGATTTCTACCAATTTTTCTTTATTAAAACATTTTTTGGGGGGCACCTGGGTAGCTCAGTGGGTTAAGCATCTGCCTTCATCACGGCCTGAGCCGAAGACAGAAGCTTAACCCACTTGAATAAAATTACCCTGGTCTTTTCAGCCCTAACAACCTGGGCCCATGCCATCTGTGTCCATGATGTATTCTTCACGTGATGGTTTAGAAGGAAGGTGTGGTTTCCCTTCTAGGTGCATGAAACTGTCACAAGAAACACACTGTCCTTTATTGCCCATCAGAGGGGATCAGGGTTGCAGCTTTGTTCAGGTCTGGGGGACGCCTGAATTTGGGTCCTGCAAGATGGAATTGGACATCTGCGCAATGTGTCAAAAGAAGGAGCCGTGAAGGAAAATAGGGAGAGTGAGCAAGAACAGGCTGGGAGCTTTCAGACTGTGGGGCCACTCTGGCCCCTGGGAAAGGGTACAGGGAAGAAAGGAGGATGTACTCAATCAGGAGAGGCCTTGGGCTGCAGGTAGATTTTCGCCAGAGGACACCTGCCTCATCAGGTAGGAATGGCCTGGCTAAAGGAATACTGGCCCAGGAGAGTGTGTCCTCAGGACAAATGCAGAGGAGCTCACCTTGCAGATCCTGCCCCTCCCTTTCCCCTGTGGGTTCTTGCAAAGTAGGATCTGAGCCTTGTACTTCCATGACCACCCAAGGTGGCTTCTTCTCTGGTGGGCGTATTGATCTCTTCACTTGCGGAGCTGTGTCTCATGGTCATGGCCATGGGGGGAGAATGGATGGATAGTCAAACAGAACTGGGATGGAGTTGGCTCTCATTCACTCATTTCCCCGCAGTAGGATTACACTTTCTGAGCCACAGTTGACCCATCGCTAAAATGGGGGAAATTGTTCTCCCCTCATGAAATTGGGATGAGGATGACAGGAGGTTATTTTAAGGAATGGACAGCCTGTGATGGGGAGTTAGTGCTCCATAAAATTAGTTCCTTTCATCACTTGTCTTGAAGGATTTTCTGACAGTCCCCTTCTCAGAAGACCATTCCTAAGGAATAAAATAGGGGCACCCGGGCAACTCAATCAGTTAAGCATCCAGCTCTTGATTTCAGCTCAGGTCATGATCTCAGGGTCCTGGGATCGAGCCCTGTGTCGGGCTCTGAGCTCAGTGCAGAGTCTCCTTGAGGATTTTCTCTTCCTCTGCTCGCCCCCCCCGCCCCACTCATACCCTCTCTCTCTCTCTCAAATAAATAAATAAAATCTTTTAAAAAAGAATAAAATAAACTAGATTAAAGAAGAAACCGGTTACGCTTAAACCACTTATCGCAACATTACTGAAACAAACTTGTCACATAGTAACAGATCGGCTTCTTTATTAACACGTTAGGTAACAAGTTCTAGCTGTGGGGCGGATCATGAGCCTAATTTGAAGTCACGATGAACATAATTGATATTTTGTGATATCTACACAAGCACGATGTGATATGAAAGTAGCTGTGGTTTCCCGAGGGGAGGTCTCAGGAAATGCACGTTCTGCTATAGTTCGTTGTCGTCTTCCGTAATCGACGGAAATGCTACATTTCAGTCAGCGGTAAGGGAAAATTAAAGATGTCATGTTTTTCTCAATCTGGATTTACGATTACAAACCCGGGGTAAAGACCCCCTGCCTGAGATGAATGAACGGCACCTGCCCGCTCACTTTGGAGCACTTAATTCCCAGGAGTGGGGACGCTCCCAGGTGTCCCCATTCAGACCCTGCCCTCCTCCGGCAGGTGTTCCTGGGAGCACATAAGTCTATAAAGGAGTCTGCAGTAAGGAGACAGGCAGCCTGATGCCTCTTCCCGTGGATGTGGGCACATTCACTCATAACATTTTTTCCCCTACAGGCTGGTAGGAGCAAAGGAACCCTGTGCATGTCTGGGTAATTCTCAAATGCCCTACAATCACTCTCTCATTTATCTTTATTTATTTTTTAAATATTAAAATCTATTTGAGAGAGAGGGCAAGAGAGACAGAATGAGTGGGGAAGGGGTAGAGGGAGAGGAAGACAGAGAAGCCCCAGCAGGCTCCATGCCCAGTGCAGAGTCCGACGTGGGGCTCGATCTCATGACCCTGAGATCATGACCTGAACCAAAATCAAGAGTCAACGCTTAACCGACTGTGCCACCGCAGCACCCCTCCATTTGTCTTTAGAATGGAGCATTCGTGTTTATTCAGTCTCTCCCTCCTTCTTCCCTCTCTCTTGTCAACAAAGGCAGCGGTGTGCATTTCTTGCCATTCTAACTCAGCTGAGCATTGCAGGTCAGGTTTGCTTTTGGAACCTACCCTGTGGGTCTAGTATGAGTTCGAGGACTAATTCACCCCACACATAGCCCCCCAACTTGCCTGGAAGATACCTGAGAATCCTATAATTGGGAGAAGCTTTCATCCCGATGTGAAATGCAATCGTGCAGGCTGATCAGACTTGGCGAGCAGCTGTTGTATTGTGTCAGAAGCGAGGTGCTGGGTGCCTTTCGTGTGTTTTATCACTGAATCTTAACAACTCCGTGAAGAACCACTTTTTCTCACATTTTGAAGAACAACCTGGAGCCAGAGAATTTGATAACTTTTTTATTTTTATTTTTTAAATTTTATTTTATTTTAATTTATTTGTTAGAGAGAAAGAGAGGGAGAGCGCGCGCACAGGCAGACAGAGTGTCAGGCAGAGACAGAGGGAGAACCAGGCTCCCTGCTGAGCAAGGAGCCCCATGTGGGACTCGATCCCAGGACGCTGGGATCATGACCCGAGCCGAAGGCAGCTGCTTAACCAACTGAGCCACCCAGGCGTCCCTGATAACTTTTTTAAAAAAAGATTTTAAGTAATCTCCACTTACTCAGGGCTCAAACCCATGACCTTGAGATCAAGAGTCATGGGCTCCATTGACTGAGCCAGCAGGTGCCCCTGATAACATTCTTTTTTGCTATTTTTCCCCCCCTGGTAACACTCTCTCTTTTTTTTTTTTTGTATAGATTTATTTATTTATTTGAGAGAGAGTGAGGGTGCGCCCTCAGGGAAATGAATGGCAGTTGCCCGCCTGTGGGGGGAGGGACAAAAAGAGAGGGAGAGAGAATCTCCAGAAGACCCCCCTTTGAGCACGGTGCCTAATGCAGGACTCAATCCCAGGACCCTGATATCAGGACCTGAGCCAAAATCGAGAGTTGGACACTTAACCTACTGAGCCACGCAGGTACCTCCCCAGTAATACTCTTAAAGGAACACATTCTGGATCCGTATATGAAAGGTAGCTCTAACTTAGTCCAAACCCTTGAAAAGGATATGCCAGCCCTCCTTCACAAAGTTCCCTTAATTAGGCTCAGGTTATGAAAAAATAAAGTAACAAAAGTGAGGTAAAAATTATGATATTAAGCGTATCAGTTTCATGGCCAGACTGCCCATGTTCAAACCCTCCATTTTGCATTTATGGGCTAAGTGACCTTGGGGAAGTTACTTAATTCTCTGTGCCTGTTTCCCTACCTCTAAACAAATCAGTAATGATACCTTAAAGAGTTGTCAAGAATCATAAAAATTGGGATGCCTGGGTCGTTGAGCATCTGCCTTCGGCTCAGGTCCTCATCCCAGGGTCCTGGGATCGAGCCCCGCATGGGGCTCTCTGCTCATCAGGGAGTCTGCCTCTCCCTCTGACCCTCCTCCCTCTCATGGCTCTCTCTCTCTCTCTTACTCACTCTCTCTCAAATAAATAAAATCTTAAAAAGAACATTTAAAAAAGAATTATAGGAATTAATATGGCTAGAGACTAGAGAAAATGCTTGGATCATGGAAGGGGCTCCATAAAGGTTAGTTATTCTTATCTTTGTAAAACAAAATCTGACTGTAGCAGGCATGTGACCGCAGTCATCGATGACTCCCTCTTGATTGCGAGACTCCGGATGTGCAGGACACTCCACTGTCCGGTCCCTGCTGACCACCTCAACGTGAAATCCCTCTGCTCCATGACTTTTTGAAATTCGTGTTCCAGTGACCAAACCACCAGTGGACATGCCCACGGTTAAGCAGTGTGACTCCTTCTGGTCGCTGCTTATAATGCTCCCTACCACCGTGGACCTGTGCCTGCCTTCTTTCACCTGGCCAACTTCCCGTGGTCCCCGAACACTCAGCTCAGGGGTCTTCTCAAGCATGTGCTGCGAGCGAGTGCCCACCAGACTGACGGGGGAGGGAAGGATCCCACTTAGCAGCAGACCTCTCCTATCACAGTGACCCTGAGTATAGACCTACCCTCTTCCTCCGACATTGTCTGTTCGGGACATGAACGAGGCGTGCAGTCTGTCTTCCCTCCAGGCAGGGATTCTCCAGGGTGAGAGATTGTCTCTGTCTTCCTGAGACACCCTTATCTGCATCTGTCTCATTTGCCCATAGAGGTGGGTCTCCCACTGGGGAAGGTGGCAAGTGTTCTCCACCAGCTTACTCACTGCTCCTCTTCCGGGGAAGAACCGGAGGTGATCTGATTGCTGAAGCCCACTGTTTACTTTTCTCCATTGCAAGGAGATTTGGGGATAAAGGTCATTTCCTGTGTGTGGGGCTGTGTCCCCACTTCCAGAACTGCTTGAGGCAGGTGGCGTGGGTGCTTACCTGCCTGGCCCATCCTCCTGCTGGAAGTCCAGGCAGAGCACATGTTCACAGGCTGGCTGTCCTCTCCCTGTTCTGGTCTGTCTTGCTCCGACCATGGATAACAAGATCGGTAATCTACCTGTGAATCAGCTGTGGGTGTGAGGCAGGTTTTGCATTACGTCTTTTGTGTGCATATCTATCTGTTGAAGGTTAGTAGGATGAGTCTTTGTCCCCTAACTGCCAATGCCACTCACTTCTTTATGTCCAGTGGCCTGCCCTGGTGTTGGCCCTGCTTGATGCTCAGCCTGTGGACCAGGACCAGACTATCGGAAGTGGGAGGGGTCATGTGGCCACATCCCCCAGTGGAATGCTCTCAGGTACCTGCTCTCAGGTCCATTCAGAGGCTAATTCCTGGCCCCACTGGCCAGGCTGTGGGTTCCCGAGCCTGTTGCAGGCAGCTCAGCCACCATCTTCCAAAAAACCGGTTCTGCTCTACATGGCAGACACATGGCCCTTCCGCTCTGATGGTCTCACCACCGATGACCAGGACAGAATCTAACACAAGGTCTGCTGCGGGTCTTGTAACCAAGATGCATGTATCTAAAAGAATAATTTTCCAAATGCTAAAAACATGATTCTCCTATGAATGTAGAATGGATGTGTGTCAGAGATCTGTCTGCTCATTCACGAGGGATCCAGGAAAATGGTAAAGCTGGCTTGAAGTGTGTTTTCGGTAACTGGGTATTGAGAGGCATTCCAAGAGGAATGTGGGCGTAAGACTGCCGAGTCAGATGTGGACGTGCGAGTGTCCTACAGGGCCATTAAAACCCACAGCCTTTGGGGTCATCTTTTCTAATGGGTGGGAGGCTGGGAGTTACACAGAGCTTCCTAGCCCCTGGGATCTCATGCATAATACATAGCCAATGCTACCAGAGGTAGATTCCCTGAAATAATGGGCTGCCTACTGAATAATGCCTCAGTATGACACTGGAAGGTCTTGCTCTTCTCTCTTTGCCTGACTTCCAAGTTTTAGATATTTTTCCTCAGCATCCTTTGGAAAAAAAAATATATATATATATACATATTTCATGTGGATATATATTCAAGAACCGTGGCTCTCAACATTCAGTACGCATCAGAATCACCAGGGGACATGTTGAAACACGGGCGGCTGGGCTCCGGCATCTGGGTTTTCTGACGTGGTAGGTCTGGGATGGAACTGGAGAATTTTGCATTTCTTACAAGTCCCCAGGTGATACTGCTGCTGCTGCTAGTCTGGGGACGTCTTTGCGAACCTGGTGCAGTTCGTTTTCATTTTCCCCGGCCTGAGATGTTGGGGAACCTCCCTACCTTTGACCTCTCCCTATGAGAAGCTTCCCAAGTGCTCCAAGAAGAACACCTGGGGCCACACTAGACTTCAGATCTGCCCAGATCCCCAAGAGCTGCTGGTGGGGGAAGGATCCTGGCACCACAAGTGAGCTCTGCTGCATCTTCTGTGTTCTTGAACGCTTTCTTCTGAACGCTCAGGCTAGAGCAATTGTCGCCTCACTGCACTTCTTGTGTCCACTTAATCTCCCCTGTTTTGCTTCTGACACATCCAAAATCGGACTCTGACGTCAACTCCAGATACAGCAGTCAGAGCCCACGGAAGCAGCTCCTGATGGGTACGGGTGCTTATAGCTTTCAAGATCTTGGGCTTGACTCTGGAACAACATGAGAAAGAAGAGTTGCTGCTGGGGCATCTGGGTGGCTCAGTGAGGGGGACATTTCCAGTGGGCAAGTGGCGATGTGAGTTTGGAGCGTAGCGAATAGGAGGAAGAATTTGGAGGTCTGGCTTGGGGCTTGTAGGGAACTAGGGGATGGTGGAGATCTTGGCAATGGATGACCTTGATGTTGGGGGAGGGGGAGAGCAGAGGTCTCCCAGCTCCCAGGACATGAGGATGGTCTTTACGTGGCCTGAGGAAGCCGCATGGAGGGGGAAGGAAGGGATTAAGAAAGGAGAGGGCAAGAAGAGGAGAAGACGCATCTCCCTTGGGTCTCTCTTGGGACTGATTGAGCAGAATAGTCTGGTACCTCCTCTCTCCTACAGACCCACAGATGCTTTTTATTTAAAATTGTGCTAAAATACAGCTAACACAAAAATTGCCGTCTTCACCATTCTTAAGTACACAGTTCAGTGGTGTTAAACTCATTCACCTCATTGTACAACTGTCACCACCATCCATCCCAGGGACTCTCGCCTTTTAAAAATGAAGCTTTGTCCCCATTAAACCCTAATCTCCCATCCCCCGCTCTCCTCAGCTGATGGTAACCACTGTTCTGCTTTCTGTCTCTGTGAATTTTTGACAACTCTAGCTAGCTCAGACGAGTGGAATCATGCACTATTTGTCTTTTTGTGACTGACTTATGTCACTTAACATTCATCCACGTGGTAGCAGGTGTCAGGGTTTCCTTCCTTTCTGAGGCCAAATATTGACTATACTGTGTGGATAGACTCTATTTTGCTTATTTCTTCAACCATCAATGGGCATTTGGGTAGCTTCCTTCTTCTGGGTCTTGTCAATAACACTGTTCTGAATACGGGTGTACAGATGTCTCTTTGAGAACCCGCTTCCACTTCTTTTGGATAGATACCCAGAAGGGGTATTTCTGGATCATATAGTCATTCTTTTTAAAAAAAAAAATTTTTTTGAGAAGCCACCACACTGTTTTCCACTGAGATGACACCAATTTACATTCTCACCAACAGAGCACGAGAGTCCCGATTTCTCCACATCCTCACCAACAGCCCTTGTTATTTTCTTATAAAGAGTTTTTTTTTTTTAAGAGTTATCCTAATGGGTGTGAGGTGATGCTTTTTGGCTGAACTACTTTGTACTCTCATTTTGTGTGATCAAGCCTTGTGTGTCATGGTCCAGGGTGGCAACAAGGCCACTGGGAATTTCCTGGAGCATCTCAGGGTCCCTAGACCCAAGGCGGTTAATGAATGTGTTTGAGCCCAGCAGAAAAGAGAGGGAGGCCATGGTGACTAGTCCTAGAATTCCTTAGAATATGAGATTTATGCTGATAACCATGTAGGTAGATTTACTCTTGGAACTTTCCTTTCCTTCTTACAGAAGTTTACACAGCAGGATGAAAAGGGAATGAACCTATAATGGACAATTGGGCATAAACTGTACACACTGACTAGCTCAGCATATGGTACGTGGTTTCCTCCACTGAATTCAGTTCCACCAGTACAGTCGCCACACCCGGAAAAAAACCTGCTTCTCCCCCAGCTCCGAAGTGAACCCTGACAGCTCAGGAAGTTTTCATAGAGCAACAAGGTGCTTGAGAACTCGGGTTCCGGGTGTTATCTATCTGCTTAACTTTTGTTCTGCATTGATTGCGTTTCTAAAAATACATTTCCCAAACTACCCACCTGCACTGTCAGTAAAAGGCAATAAGGTCAGCTCAAAGTCGAGGTGTGGGGAGCCTCACACCTACCCCAGACATCATTTCTGATGGGGGATAATGGATAACTCACTTCTCTTGAGTAGCGTGGAGAGGTAGGAATGGTTCAATAACACTTTGCAGCTCTTTTAAGAAGTACTTAAAATAAAAGGCCAGGGAGGGGAAGTGAGAAAAAAGAGAACCCTCGCCCTGATGGTTAACTATAGAAATCAGGGTGACCCCGGTCCAGAAATGTAATTGACAAGCCCCTGCATTCATTCACTCCTCGTTCATTCAGAAGGCAAGTAGAGCCAGCCCCGCCACTCTGCTTTGTCAGATCTCCAGCTCTGGACATAGGCTGGGCTTGCTGGGGACCCACCAGAGAAGTCCCAGCGAGACGGTCTCAGAAGCACTGGGCTTGCTGCTAATTTTCTGATGCTCTGCTCCAGTACAAGGGGGATCCCAGCAGTCCGCACACTTGGCCCCTGTTCCTCTGAAGGTCTGCGGAGATGCCTGCAACCTAAGGCTGGGCTTTTGGCTTTCACTGGGGGCACAAAATCAGAATGGGCCAGAACATCACTGCACTTTTTTGGGGGGTCAAGCCATGTTCCTCTCTGTTCTGGACACCGTTCTTGTTTGATTATGTTATTTCAACAGGGTCCTCCTTGACCACTGAGCCTTAACTCTTGCCCCTTCTGCCCACTCGCCACACCGAGCAATCCTCTAGATTCTAGAACCTCATTCTAGAACGCATATTTCATCACATCGTGCTCATGATGACAAGGCTTCAGCAACACTCTCTTGGTTACAGGATAAATTCCAGGCTCTGTGGTACATCCCTCCAGGCCCTCCAAGGCCTGCTTCTAGTCCACTATTGTCCCCTCTCACTCTGGGCTCCGGTAAGACCACCACATGGCCTTGACTCCTTACCCTGGCCCTCCTTTCCTCCTGCAACAGTCTCCAGCCTGCTCTTCCCTCTACTTCCCTCCTGCTTTGCCTGACTGCTCATCTGCTTCCAGGCTGGGCTCCCCATAGAGATAATCCCTGCCCCCCATCCTCCTCCTTCCCCACCCACCTGTCCAGATGACAGGCCACTCCTGGGCATCCCTGTAAATCCCACCCATCTCTCTACTTTGCTGCGTCCCCTGTGCCCTTCCCTCCAATTGGGAGTATCAGGCAGGGTGGATAACCCTGTATCCTTGTGTCCCCAGGGTCTTGAACAGGCCTGGCATTTAGTTCACTTCAATAAAATGTTGCAGGAGGGGCCCAAGTGGCTCAGTTGGTTAAGTGTCTCCCGTTGGCTCCTGTTATGATCCCAGAGTCCTGGGATCGAGTCCCACATCAGGCTCCCTGCTCAGGGGGAAGCCTGCTTCTCCCTCTCCCACTCCCCCTGCTTATGTTCCCTCTCTCGCTCTCTTTCTGTCAAATAAATAAATAAAATCTTTAAAAAAAAACTGTTGAAGGAATTGAGTCTCCACCCCTCTTCTGGGATACAAATATGTGCCCCCCTTCTCCCGTTGCTAGGGTTACCCAGAGGTGGAGGTGTGGTTTGTCCTTGCTTGGCACTCGGGGGGGGGGGCTCACACTCGGGGGGCCTCACACTCAGGGCCACGCTGACTACCGCCACCCAGGAGCTATGAGATGGTCAACAGGAACATGAGGAATGGAAGGCTTGGGTGGGCCTTGGTCGCCAGCACCCTCATTTCCCTTTGGGGTATTACCTTTCATGCCTGAAGGTGTGGCCCATTTAGGTGTCTCTGGGGGCTCCTTCCTCCAGATTCAATGCCTCCCATCCCTGGCAGAGACAGGGTAGGAACCTGATCTAAGCTCAGATAATTGGAAAACCTATCACAGGAATTTGAATCTTGGAAATGAAGGAGGGGGAGAAGAAATGATCTGAGATGATTCAGTTGAGCTGGCCCATGACCATGGGGTGGAGGGGAGTGTATTGGAGTAACCCAGTAAACAGAGAAAACACCCAAATAACTTGCGGACTTACATCAGATGAAAGCATATTTACCTCTCACATAAAAGGAGTCCTGGAATAAGCAGCCCATGAGTGATAAAGCCATGATAAGGCGACATCAGAGATCCATACTCCTTCCAGTCCATGTCCATGGACTGTGAGTCTGTCCTCATAACCCAAGATGGCTGCTAGAGTACCAGTCCTCACATAAGTGTTCCAGGCAACAAGATAGAGGAAGCAGAAGCAAAGAGGGAATGCCTCCTCTTTAAAAAAAAAATTTCCTGGAAATTTAACACCACTTTTATTTATATCTTACTGGCCCAAACTTAATCATGTCTGCATGTAAGCTCCAAAGGAGGTCGTAGAATGTACTGTTTCAAGTGGGTGACAGCATAGTCAGTGGGAAATCACGAGTATGTTGCTGAAGAAGAGAGCGGTATCCATTGGGGACTAACCTATAGGCTCTGTGCACCATTTGCTGGTGTTACTGGTTTTAGAGGCATCAGGAGTGGGACGATGGTTTCAAGACAAGTTTCAAGTATCACAGCTTATATCCTTGGCCAATGACTGAGCTGGGGCGCAGACAGCAGGAGCAGCGTGTAAATAACAGGCTTGTGCTGGGCTGTGGTGTGCACGCACTCTTTACCTTAAACCTCACTGACAGCCTCATCTCCATTATCCAGATGACAGAGCTTGTCTGTGGTCGCAGGGCACTAGAGCTGGGTTTAGATTTAGGCCTGACCCAAAAGCTCATGTCCCTTTCCCTTTCAGGCTTTTGCACCCTGCCTGTGACCCCAGAGCCCAAACTCTGTGGAGTCAGTAAGGGAAGGCATGATCATGACCACTTTCTCATGAGGTATGTGATGTGTTGACTTCATCTCAGGGATTGTAATGAACTAGGAGGCTTGTCTCCGAAACCCATTTTTGGACCATTTGCTTTGCCTCTCAAAATGATGACCGCCATCCCATGGACTTATCCTGGTGCCTGGTTTGGAGAGCTCAGGACTCGATGCGGAATGGGCAATGGTTTAGGTATTTAGCATGATCTGGAATCTAGTACTTTCCTTCGGATAGGAGTGAAGTTATTCCAAGGAGAAACTGTGCAAGAAAAGTCCCATGAAAATAAATCAACGTGTGTACATATGCGTGCTCCCTGATGAGGACAAGGAACCAGTGCAGAGTGATACTGGGTGAGATGAGCATGTGTGTGTGTGTGTGTGTGTGTGTGTGTGTAGAGGGGGATGCTGGACAGAATAAAATAGAAATCTTATGGGTAGAGCTTACCAAGTTAATGCAGTTTGGAAATGTACTGACTCAAGCTGGTTGGAGTGGATAGTAATAATTAAAGGGACCCAGCAGCTAAAAGCAAGGTCATGACTGAGATTTGCCAAGCCAGGCAGAAATGCATTGAAAATCCATATGACAAGAAAGGCACGTGATAGGGATGAAATGATTCTGATATTGGCAGGTTTCCATTTCTCAGCCCAAGTTACCCAGCTGAGACGTGTGGGCGCCACACAGTGACAGCTGACAAAATAAATGTATTGATGGAATGATCGGCTGGGTCCCTGCTGAGTGGCAGAGGGATGCCAGCGAGATTAGAGGTCTATGGCCAATTATCTGAATCGGTCATCATCCAAGCTGATCATCATTTTCATCCACTGAACCACGCTTTCTTCTCCTGCAGCTTTTTAAGAGCTCTTTGAGAACCAAACACAAATCTCCTAGTCCATTAATTTTTACAGTGCGGAGGAAATAACCAGAAAACACACTTTGAGAATAGCATCCTGTAATATTTGTTGTTCACCAGGGGTGAGGTTCAGAGGACAGAGCAGGAAGGGATGTCCTGGTGGAATTTAAAGGGCAAACCAAGGGGCACCTCGGTTGAGCATCCCACTCTTGTTTTTGGTTCAAGTCATGATCTCGGGGTCATGAGATCGAACTCTGCGTTGGGCTCCTTGCTCACTGTGGAGTCTGCTTTAGACTTCATCTCTCCCTCTGTCTCTGCCCCTCCCTCCTGCGCTCTCTCTCAAATCAATTAATCAATCAGCCAATCAATCAATCTTTAAAAAATAAATAAAGGGGGGACCGAAGTAGGGAAAGCAGAAAACCAGGCACCTAGGAAACCAGATAGCTATAGCTTCCTATTCGGTTAGCATGAGCAGACGGCCATTGACTTTGACAGTTACAGCATGAGCAGACATCATCTGTGTGGTCATGAGTGGGATGTGAAGGCTGTAGCCTAGACACTGACAGGCTGGGACAGAAGAGGAGGCAGACTGCCCTCGAGGGAAGCCAGCGGGGTCTTCTTACAGCGGCGGAGCTCCAGGCACCCGGTGGGGCCAGAGACCCAGGACAGCCCCGAGGCTGGATGCAGAAGGAAATTCATGGCCAAGTTCAGCCTGTGTGCCTGCAAAGTCCTCTGCCTCTGAATGCATTTTATTCACTTGATGCTCAATTATCAGAAACATTATATAACGTGTCAAGATTCTTTACAAAACTTTGGAGTAAGAGCAGTTTTTTTAATAATTCAGATACTCTCCGTAGTGCCGATAATGATTGATGCTGCCTGGTGAGTGTTCAGGAAGGTAATTATATGGGGGAGTTTAAACGCATCATGTGGAGTTCGTGCTATAAAAATAGAGCCATCTCTTCATGATACCTGGCATCATTCATACATTCATTCATTCATTCATCAGATAACCATGGAATAAAATTCCCCATGGTATGGACATGTGGCCAATTCATTGGAGCTGCTTTGAAATTGAAATCTACGCCTGTTCCGCACTTACGAAGCATATGTGAGCAGATTACTTACAAAAGGATTTTGCCATATGATTTCTCCACATTGGGAACTTCCCTTGGTGAATTTAGCTGTCCTGGGTGCCTGCACGATTATAATTTACAATTTACAAATGATTTCCTAGAATGTTCACTTGGGTTCTACAACTGCCCAGCTAGGAGGAAAGGCAAAAGTCATGACTTGCCTTTTACAGACGGGAGAGGGAGCCCCTTGAAATATTAAGTGATGTGTCCTGCCTTGAAAATGGCATAAAATCAAATGCCCAGTCCAGTGTTTGGTCTGTTCTATCCTATAGTCGGTTAGATGAGGCTGCATCAATTTGGCACTTACAGTTTACATTTTCATGTGCTTTGACCTTGATTATTGGCATGGCGAACTTAGGATACAGGTCCACTATGACCATCATCATCATCATCGCCATCACCACTGACAGCCACATCCTAAGGAATTGTCCCTGTCTTATAATTGAGGAGATATTTCAGGCTCTTGGAGGGGAGGATGTTCTTCTAAATGGAACCAGTAGAAAGCAACACATAATGGTTGGAATTAGCTGCAGACGCAATCTCTTCCAAGAGCCTTTGCAAGGGTGTTGCTAAGGAGATTTGGGGAGCACCAGAGAATCCCACCACACTAGCATGCAGCCAGTCTCATCAGGATGGCCAGAGCGTGCCCAGGATGAGTGTGCCAAGGAAAGCTAGCCTTCACACGACCCATCATCCCTTGTTTGGCGAAGAAAAGACTCTAAGAATAGACAGTATTTGCATCCAGCCTAGAAAAGAAAAATCAGTGAGCAAAAGCTCGTCAGAACTGCTCTGTCCAGCAACAAGAGTTCTGTTGGCTGGCTGACAAGTTTCTGCTTACAGGGAAGTCAGAAAACTCAGGCTGCCAAACTGGGTGACTCTAGCTTTAAGATGATCATGTTTTCTGATCAGTTCTAGGCACCCAATGTGGCCCCAGGTGGAAGGATGGCTTCTCTTGGACCTGTGCTTAGGAGACAGAATGGGATGATTCTTGACTGGCAGGAAGACTTGTGTGATGTCCCCCAAAAGAATAAGGGACCCCTGGCT
Organism: Mellivora capensis; assembly: GCA_004024625.1. Taxonomy (NCBI): domain Eukaryota; kingdom Metazoa; phylum Chordata; class Mammalia; order Carnivora; family Mustelidae; genus Mellivora; species Mellivora capensis. The sequence goes on along the minus strand of PISX010003187.1, from coordinate 101,494 downwards.
TATCCGCTGACCCTATGAATTTGGTTCAGCAGTTGTTAGGACTTCTGGAAAGCCTAATAAAATAGAGCCTTTGACCTCAAACTGAGACAGGCTCTAAACTCTGCTGGCCCTGTCTCATGCTCTCACGGGGATGGATGGGCATCAACACTGTCAGCAGGACCCGCTTGGATGTCTTTACTGGGTAGTAGTTAAGGGCGTGGGCTTTAGAATAAAGACACCTGAGCCTGAATCTCCATATTTCCACTTAGTACCAGCAGGGTCATTTGCCATTTATGACTGCCTCATCTGAGAAATGGAAAAGACACTACTACTCTGTAGGTGTCTAGTGAAGATGAAGTGAGTTCACCTTCTCAAGGAATGGCAGGAGTGAATGAAAAATGCCATTTGTGGAAGGTACATGTCAAAGGGTTGGGAGCCCTTGATGGTGTTACCCAGCATGTTATATAGGCAGAGAGTTCATCTGATTGTCAGTGGCCACAGGGCCAGTGAATGGAGAATTTCTTCGAGGACCAAGCAGGTTAGAGGTATCCAAAGGGTCCATGTGAAGGGAGACTGTTGGTAGGTGCTTGCACACCTGGGTTTGGCGGAGAGGCTGCTCATGGACAGCAAGGGACCTTGGGCTTGGCTGGAGCATGAGCCTGCAACCAGGGTCCAAGTGCCAAGCAGAGTCTAGCCCTGTGACTGGCCCCACAGATCTCCCTTCCCAGATGTTCCTGGGGAAAGAAGGCAGAGCTAGCGCCCATGGCCAGGCTTCTGTAAGATCTCGTGTGAGAGCAGATCTGAGAGTTGATCAAAACAAGATAGAAAGTAAAGGGAGGGGGTTTCACATGAGATCAGAGGACATTCACTGATTTGGGAGCCTGAGACCAAAGTGGGAGGGAGGTGCTTCTGACACCAGGTTCCAGAGAAATGGTAGGATACTAAGGAAGGCTGAAACCAAGTGTTAGAGACTGTTTGTATCCCACCAAACTGATGGGTTGAGACCTAACCCCCAGTGTGATGGTGTTTCAGGGTGGGGCCTTTAGGAGGTGATGAGGTCATGAGAGTAGAGGCCCCATGAATGCAGAAGAGGCTCCAGAGAGCTCCCTTGTCCCCTCCCTACACCATGGGAGGCCGTGGCGAGAAGACTGCCATTTATAGACCAGACACTGAATTTACGGGGCCTTCATTTTGGACTCCCCAGCCTCCAGAGCTGTGAGGAATACATGTCCGTCGTTTCTAAGCCACCCGCTCTGTGGTCGTCTGTCACCGCAGCCCAAACTGACCAAGACACCAAGGGAAGTCCCCAGATCATCAGCAGTTGCCAGGAGAGGACCTGTGGGAGTCAGGCAGAGCTTGGCGGGATACCCCACCCCACTTTTATTCCTGTTTCTTTCCCAGAGAGATATCGCGGTCCCCCAAATAGTTTTAAAGCTGTTGACCACCTTCTTGGAGGAGGCATGTCAAGAGGAAGGCTAGCTCTGATGCCCTTGAGGGTGTGTGCGGGTCTCCAAACTCCTCAGTGCTCGACCCGCAGCTCCGTTCCTGACCGTTTATAGCCCGGGCACCTCCAGTTAGAGACCAGAGCCCAGAACTCTTCCCATCTCTGTGGCAGGTGTGAAAGGGAGCTCAGGTCACACACACCAAGCTGTTCACCGTCTGGGTGGAGGAGAGGGAGGGGAGGCAGGTGTATGTGTGTGCTGATTGAAATGACTGTGGGAAGAAGGTGGTTAGCCCAGGGCCAAAAGGATGGAAAATTAGAAAGTAAGAAACTAAATGTGGCATCAGTATGCAAAAATGGGAGCGTGCCTGGCGGAGGAAATTACAGGTCTAACAGCTTAATATTCATCGGGTATAGGAGAATGCAAGCTTCCTTTTGTACACAGGAGTGTAATTAAATCAAGGAGTTGGACTAAATTTGGCTGCAGGAGAGGCTAGGGAAGTAAGGGCCAGTCCCACGGTGCCTTCCATGCAAGCAGGGTGCCTGGAGCCGGTGCAGACGCCATCTCATGGGCACGGGCGTGGGGGCCAGGCTCCCACAGAGCAGAGTTTCCTTTGCTCCTCTTTCGTTCTCTTCTCCATCTAATACACATGCCCAGTTGTCCCCAGGCTATTTGAGGACAGAGATACATGAAAAGCACAGATTGAGGCTTACAGAAAAAAAAAAAAAAAGCCTGTTTTTGTCACCGGAAATGGAGAAATCCCATGAATGAGGCATGAGCTGGATTCTGGCTCATCCCTACCCAGCTCTGCTTGTGCAGTGACGTGAGGCTGTAGGAAGTCCCATTGCGAAGACCCCGGCACTGAGCCTCACCTGGTGTATTGCAAAAGAAGCCAGCAATTCCCAGGTTAGAGGCTCCGGCCGCCTTGCTTTATGGACATCAGTGACCCTGGACCCTGGGCACATTGTATCTCTATCCAAGGGCGTGAAAGCGCCGGGAAGGCTTGGCTAACACGGTTGGTTCCACTGGGGTCAGCATCTGTTTCTGGTGTGTCTTTCACATCGCTGGCTACATTTCCCCTGCCTCTAAGCACCAGGGTCTGGAGATTCCTGACCCGAATCCTATTGTTGGGGAGCGACTCTATTGCTCCGTGCAACAGCCGACAACTTGCATTATTAAGTCCCAGACTTCCATTCTATCTCCAGTTACCCACTGGGTCACTCACCAACCCCCTCTTCGGCAAGTCCCCACCGGGAGCTTACCCCGTGCCAGGTCCTGATCGAGGGTCTGGAGATTTAGAATTCAAGAGATGCAGTCCCTGCCCCTCGGGCCATGGGGGACACAGGGAACTGTGTAAGTGTAAACACAAGTCAGGAGCTGCAGGGAGGAGTCGCGCTGTCGCGGGCATCCCCACCTGGGGGGATTTCTATCACTTATAGTTGTGCCTGGTATACAGCAGGTACTCAATAAATGCTTGCTTCCCGAAGGAAGGCATTAATGAGCACCATGAAATAAAATAAAGCCAGGGAAAGACACTCAGTCTTCATTTAAACCCCGGTTCAAAGTTTGTTTTGAGAATTGGATCTTTATTGTGCTGGTGTTGGGGAAACGTGGCTTCCCTCCAAGATACTTGGCACGCCCCTGGCTTCCTGCTCATAACCAGGGCAGATGGTCAGCCATTGGATGCCCACCCACCACAGTGGGGGGCCCACGGCCAGCATCCAGCCCGTCTGGCCGATGCCGGGGCCATACTGTCTGTCTGATGTTTTGGTAATGACCCCGATGAACCACTCCGGGAAGGGGCCCTTCGGCTTCCCAGTTCTGCCTCCCTTCTAATGGAACTGACCTCTGGGTCTTGGATTTTGTAGGCTTGGCCACTGGCTACACGTGGTCACGTTACTGCAGCTCTTCCTTCATGCCTTACTCTTCTCATCTGCCGAATCAAGATGCCATTTTCACCCATCTCCCAGGGACCACGTGAGATAGCGAACAGACAGCACTCGGGGCTGCGCCTGACGTGTCGTGCACGCCCGATAAATGTTAGCCATCAGAATTATCACCTGTGTTCTTTCCAGATGGGGCCATGGGATCCATGCTTTATTCCATTTGGTGGGCTGTGGAACTTCCTGGTGGATGTCCTAAGTGAAAATGGATTTCCTCCCTGGGCAGGAGCAAAACTGCCATGATTCTTCTCAGGTAAGGCCATTAAATAACCCTCATGATAGCATTAGCTCAGGGGTTGTTAATGTGCAATCAATTCTGTATGGGCTTTTCCAGAGGACATAGCGCTGGCTCAGGCATGTAGTACGTCCTTTCCTACCTGCCTCCCTTCGGCCCATCTCAGGTTCCTGGTGTTAGCATCTAAGGTTGCAAAGTCTACTGGTTCCCCACACCCAGTTGGAGGCAAACAGTCCCTCTACACATAGACGGTGGGGGTGGGGTGGGAGGTGTCAGGCAGTGCCGTGGGCCACACGGGTGTGAGCTTAGGAACCACACCTCCCATCTGTCGTTGTGCCAACTTGGACAGTCAGTTGGGCTTCCTACCCTCAGTCTTCTCATCTCTAAAATGGGGACATAACACCTCACCCAGTGGGTGAAAGATTAAATAAGGTTACCTAGGCACCAGGCTTGAAATGCAAATATTGTTCATCCCTATATACTATAAAAATTGTTAGCTCTCAGTTCCAGGTCATTAGAAAATTATACCCAAACAGATCTTCCTAGAGCCACCTTCTCAACCCTTGCCCTTTTCCTGCATATTCCATTGCAGCTATCCTCTGTGTCAACTCAAGAGGAAGAAACTTTTTAGAATTTCTGAAAGAAAGGAAGAGGGTTTTATTCAAGCTCAAGTTAGGACAGCTGCCCAGAGTACATAATTTTTGCAAAGAAAGGAGTGCCCCGCCTGGGGTGCCTGGGTGGCTCAGCGGGTTAAACATCTGTCTTCCACTCAGGTCATGATCTCAGGGTCCTGGGATCGAGCCCCACATTGGGCTCTCTGCTCAGTAGGGAGCCTGCTTCTCCCCCCTCTCTCTGCCTGCCTCTCTGCCTACTTGTGATCTCTCTCTCTCTCTCTTTCTCTCTGTCAAATAAATAAATAAAAATCTTAAAAAGAAAAAAAGAAAAAAAGAAGGGAGTTCCCCAGCAAAGGAATATTTGGTGTAGAGCTCTTTATGTATCTTTTTACATAAAATGTTACAAATTATTAGACAAAGGACATTTCAGAACTTAGCAGATCTTGTCTGAAGTTTCTAGCATATGCAGGGCTGTCTGAATTTAATTTTATGGGATCCATGGTGGTTTCTTCCTTTTTCTTATTTTTTATGTTCAGAAGGCTCCTTTTTGGTTATTTTCTTGAACGAAGCAGAGGTACAGTGTGTGTTCAGGCAGAAAGTGAGCCCACGCTTTGAGGTCTTGCGGAGTCATCTGGACCTCGGTAAATGTTAAAGCATCGCTTCCCTGGGACCCCAAGAGCAGGACCACCAACTTTCCATTTTATTGTCTTTCTAACTCATCACATCACGCACCTGCTTGAAACCTTCATTACTTTCCTGAACCTGACCTCCCCAATGGCTCATCCTCTTATGTTCCCGTCCTCACACAGCATCCTCTCCCACCTTCCCTTTCCTGCCACCCATGCTACCCTGAGGCACTTGCTGCTCCCTCTATCTAGTGTCCGGATTTTCCGCACACCTCCTCCCCTGCCCCCAGGGGACTCCTGTGTTTCCACGGGAACTTGATGTAAAATGTCATTCTATATGGGGTACCTGGCTGTCTCAGGTGGTTGAGCATCTGACTCTTGGTTTCCCCTCAGATCATGATCTCAGAATCACGGGATGGAGCCCTACTGAGCTCCAGGCTCCGAGGGGAGCTTTCTTGGGATTCTCTCTCTCTCTCTCTCCCTCTGCCCCTCACCCCACCCACTAGGGCACATTCTCTCTCTAAAATAAATAAATAAATAAATCTTAAAAAAATAAAATGTCATTCCAAGGAAGAAGTATATCCTCTCAAGGAAGAAGTCCTACCTCCCATTCACCTTTCCCACCCCAAAAGTTATTACGCTTTTTCTCTGTAACCTTTATACATCTGTAGCTCTGATGCCAGTATCTGCTGGGAATATATGTGGCTATACAAATAACAGAAAACTAGATGAAGAATGGCTTAAAGAATAAAAAAAAAGTCCTTTTTTTCTTATGTAACAGAGCATCCAGGTTTGGGTGATAATTGGTATTGACTCTGCTTTTCAGTCTTGTTACCAGGAAGCCAGGCCTTTTCCGTTTTGGTGCTCTGCCATTCTTTTCATGTTAGCTCTCATTTCTATGCTTTCACCTCATGGTTACAATAGGGCTGCCAGTGCACCAGACATCACATCTATGTTCAGTGCCAAAGGGCAGCACTGGCCCTGTCTGTCCTCTTCATTCAAGAGAGGAAAAGCGATCCCACAATCTGCTACTGGGCCTCTGCTTACATTTGTCTAAAATTCTGTTATTTGCCCAATCCTAGCTAGCTTCAAAGGAAGCTGAAAAAAATGGGTATACAGTTGGGCACATCCCTCCGCCAAACACGGTTATTGGCACCTGCCAGCAAGAAAAAAAGGAGAAAGGAGGGTATGTGCTATGGTGAGTGCTGTGAGGTGTGTAAACCTGGCGATTCACAGACATGTACCCCTGGGGATAAAAATACATTATATGTTTATAAAAAATAAAAAAAATCTAAAAAAAAGGGAGAAGGGATTGAATATTGAGGCCATGATAATGACAACAGGGTGTGCCATGTGCCTTTGGTATTACGATGCTTTGTTGCCCGATTTTCTCCTTATTAGACGGTGGGCTCCTTGAAGGCCAGAGTGCAGCTCATTCCCCTCTCCTGGGGACCTACAGTGCCTGGCATAGAAGGGACCCATTTAAACATTTATTGAGTAAAAAGATGGAATCTACACAAATCCCCCATATCTCTTTAGTTTATATATCATATGAAGGCCCGTTTGATCTTGCTGGGGAAAGAGCTGGGTTTGTGGCTCAGTTTGTATAATCTCAGCATCGTGTGGCTGTAGCCAAAGCTTCACCTTGGGGCTTATACAGCCTCCCTCTGAGCCAGGCATATCCGGGTAAAGTCTCTGGTTGCCAGTCCCAGAAGTTGGGGTTTGGTTCTGATAATAAAATACTGCAAAGTCTTTAACTCTCACGAAGCTGCCAGCTGAGACAATAGCATTATATTAATTTTCTGTTTAATAAAGCATCTTGGAGCCCTCAACAGGGGCTGCGTGTGCCTGCCTGGGGATGGAAGAAACACAAGGCATCATTTCATTTAAGGCAGGATGTGCTAGATAAAGGGAATCTAATTGAAGTGTACAATATGCTTGCCATGTAACTGTGGATAAAACATTACTGCCTTTTTTTTTCTTTGCACAGTACAAAACATAAAATCAGAGCCATTAAATCAAAATCATATTTAACAGTATCCTTCCTTCCAGTCTGTGTCCCTCTGTGGCTGGTAAGGGATCGCCCTTTGAAAGGGTAGCTTTGCAGAGCTTTTTCCTGAGTGGGCTGCAAAGGGGACCTAATTCTGGGCTCACAGGGGCAGGGATGTTTAAACAGGACTCCTGGCAAGAGGGAGGTGAGAATTTCTAATTTGTATGAAGGCTGAGGTTCAAAGCTTATTTGCTGTAACCCTCAGAAGCCTGCATTTTGGGTTAAAGAGTATACATAGTGTCTTCTTCCGGTAGCCAGCTAAGACAGATAATGGTTAGCTTACATATCTGCCTTCTACCTGTTTAGATCTTCTGCCACTGGCTGGAAAGCTTGGCTCCCTTCCTTCCTTCCTTTCTTCCTTCCGGTAGTCCTAATCAGGGGCCAACCTAAGAGCGAAGCCATGATTAGAACATGTCATTAATTCCTGATATTGTCATTGTCACCTCTTCCCTCTGCTGATAAAGGACATAAAGAAAAGGACAGCTCTGTCCATCCAAACCCAGCAGGATGAGGGCGAAACCCTGGCATGCCCCTCCCCCACATGCCAAGTGCTCTTCCCCTGGTGCCCGACACAGCCCAGCAACATCTCCCCAAGACTCTTAGAAACAGCACTGAACGAGGCCGGATGGAGCATCTTCAGTAATGAGAGGAGGCTTGACTCTGTCCTGGACCCTTGGTTTAAGATGTTGGTCAACCACGTTTGCTGAAGGAAATGAACATCCCATTCCCTCTCCTGCTATTTGGGTAGATAATTCCAAGCCTCCTCCTGGCCCTGGGGCTGACAAGCAGAAAACGTAACAGCTGGTATTTTTGTGAGAGCAAATATTGGGGATCGGTCAGCCTATGTTTTCCCCTCACCCTTATTGGTACCCAACCCAAGAGGTAAAAGAGAAAAGGAGATTTTGATTTCTAAAAAACAACTTCATATCCAAACCAGGAGCAACTTTTTGCTGATTTTTACTCTGCATTAAAAGTTTTATCATTTTTTTGGAGGGGGATAGGTGCAGAGGGAGAGGGAGAATCTGAAGCCGACTACCTACCTGGTGCAGAGCCTGACTCCGGAGATCGATCTCATGTCCCTGAGATCATGACCTGAGCCCAAGTTAAAAGTCGGACCCTTAACCAACTGAGCCCCCCAGATGTCCCCAAATGCTTTATTTTAAACTAAAAAGCTGTAAAGTTTGATCCACCTGATGAATGGGGAGGGAGAACACAAAGAGGCAACAGGAAGGACATTTAAGATGGTTTTTATCCTTGCAGAAAATAGTCTGTGGCCAGAGACACAATGTAACCCTCATGGCTTGTCACTTCTCTCCTCCCCAAGAAAAGCCTCCGAATTGTCACTTTTTTGCTATTAATGAAGATTAGTCTGGAAGGGGACCGACTTCTCCCAGGTTCCCCAAATTAGTGGTTTTCAAGAGCAGCTGTGATTTGAGAACCAGGGCAAGTCTCTTTTATTTGGAGGGGCAGCTCAGTTGTTATTGCCAGGATTTGTGAATAGCTCCTCTCCTTCGGAATCAGGTGATAATTCTTATCCTTAGCTCCTGAAGGCAGGGACCGCTTTTTAATATGCTTTTCAATAAAACCCAATTTATTTAGTTAACAACTAATATATACAGAAAGCACACAGTGCTTCTTCCTACCTTGCCAGGGAGTTTTGTGGGTGCTTAAGAAGAAGAATCCAGAGGGAGGTGCCATTATTATCTTCGAATCGGGTGAAGAGACAGATGAAGAGGGGAATTGCAAAGTGGCACAGCTAGTGACTGGCATTGCCGGACCTTGGACCCATGCTGTAGACCCAGCATTCTTAGCCATTGTGCTCTGCAGCCTTGACGTAGAACCTCTCTCGGCCTCCTGTGTAAGTGATGCAGACACAGGTGTCTGGTAGATGAGCCCTGTGCCCTAGCTTCCACGCCAGGATTTGCCATCTGGGGACCCATACGTACTTTTTACTTTTTATTTTATTTTTTAAACTATTTATTTGAGAGAGAGAAAGAGAGCATGAGCAAGGAGGAGAGGGAGAAGCAGGTCACCTGCGAGCAGGGAGCCCAATGTGGGTCTTGATCCCGGGACCCTGAGATCATGACCTGAGCTGAAGACAGATGCTTAACTGACTGAGCCACGCAGGTGCTCTGGGACCCATGCATTCTTTAAAATCACTCAGGAGGTTGTATCAGTGGTAAGATGCTTGGATACGGTGCAGGGCATACAGTAGGTGCTCATTAAGTGCTTGCCAAATAGAATAGAAGTCTCCCTCTCTCTCTCTCTCTCTCTCTCTCTCTCTCTCTCTTTAAGTATCATTTCTTTTCCTCTGCTCTTTTGATGCAGGTGGAAATCTTGGAGGTCTCGTGTTTCCCCCAGCATGGGCAAACTCGCTTGGACATGTCCCACTGTATGTCCTCTTCCCTCTGCTTGAATTGCCCTTTACCTACCTCATCACCCAGAAACTCCTGCTCAGCTTTCTGGACACAGCTCAGAGTTACTGCTTTTACCATGTGTTCCTATGGCCTTGTCTTCTGATGCCCCTGTCCTGGGATCCCATCTCTGCGTCAGTCATTAACCCTGTTCGCACCCCACCTTCCCCTCCATGTGTAGATACTGGAGTGCAAACACTGGATCTCAGCTCAACTTAGCCTGCCCCGATGCACCTGCTTCACTAGAGCGTCTCGCGATGACTCAGTGAATGGGAGGAGGACAGAAGGCACGATCCCGGACATGTACTATGATTCTTGGAAGTCCGAAGGAATTTAGGATTCCTCACAGCAGGAAAATGTCAGTAAAGAAGACATCAAGGATCCTGGAGGTCCACACAAAATGTTGCATCTGGGTGAAATTCGCAAGGTCAACTTATTTCGTGGAAAATGGCCACATTTGCATTTCGAACAAATGAGCCTCTGTCCCTTCGTCTCCCTGCCCCCACATTCTATCCAAAGATGACTCCCTTCTCCTGAGGGAGCAGGTAAATAGGTAAATATCGTTCCTCCTAAATGGTACCATGGAAAAGATTATGCAGAGCAAGACCATTTCTAATATATTTTCTCTCCTGCGAGACACAATTTACAAACTACTAGCTATTATGGTTTGGAAGAAGACATGTTACTAAGTGAATGACAAAAAAATAAGAGGACATCCATCAATGTGTCTGTTTCATTGGGGTGTGCGTGTGTGTGTGTGTGTGTGTGTACAGAGCTTTCCTATATCCAGAGGGTGTCAAGGCACAAATCATGGGTAAAGTAGAAAGAACGAGAAATGCACAAGGAAAGCCTGGTGTAAACTGTGTCCTCTTGCTCTCAAGCTAATTGTTTCTCTTTTTGGATTGTCTTTCCAGGGAGAAAATGGATGGTTGTTAGCTGCAGGGAGAGAATGAGGCATTTGGAGGCTGACACTTGGGATTGCCCGGAGTTGAAGCTGGCAGGGGTCCAGCTCCAGGCAGGTCATGACCTCGGGGATCTCCCCTAGCCCTGCTGTCCCCAGCAGGAAATGCCAGTGGGTTGAAGGGAGCATGCATCTCACCTGAAGACCGGGGAGAAGGCCTCAGAGAGAGGGGGGAGAAGCTGTACCTAGCCAACATGTATTACAAAGAGCCGTGGTCAAGCTCAGCCCGTGCCCCTCAACAAGGCCATGGTGGCAGGTGTAAGAGGGAAGAAAAATAAACGTACAAATGAAAATTTCCCTCTTCTTATATGGTTAAGGCGAGGAAGAAAGGCAGACTTCAGAAGAGGCAAGAAGCTGCCTCCAGCAGACCCAACGCGAGGCCCACACCAGAGGCAGGTAAGAGCTGGGATCCCTGAGCACCTGCAGACACGTGGAGTGAGGTCAGGGGCAACTGCGGTTTGGGATTCTGGCTGCTTAGCAAACAGAGCTTCCTGATGCCACTGGCCGACTTACGCAGTCTCTGTTAAGAAAACGTTTTTTTTTTTTTTTTTTAAAGATTTTTATTTATTTATTTGACAGAGAGAGATCACAGTAGACAGAGAGGCAGGCAGAGAGAGAGAGAGAGGGAAGCAGGCTCCCTGCTGAGCAGGGAGCCCGATGCGGGACTCGATCCCAGGACCCCGAGATCATTACCTGATCCGAAGGCAGCGGCCCAACCCACTGAGCCCCCCAGGCGCCCAAGAAAACGTTTTTTGATAACCTCATGGTAAGGATCCCATCAAACCCATCAGGAAGGTCCTCTTGATCTGTACGTAAGGTATTGCTGGGATCATGGGAATGAGTGTCAGGGATGGAGGGGATCGAAGGGGACAGGGGCATGCCAGCAAAGGCAGGATTCCTTGGCGATCATTACCAGGGAAGTCATGGCAAGTGACATCATAGGGGTGACACCTTAAAATTTCAGTCCCTGCCTCTTTCCAGAGTGAACTTGAGAGTTACTATCAATGGGAGCTTTTTATTGAATGTTCGCTGCAGGCTGGACTGTAGTTCAAGTTTTCCGTAACCCCACAGAGTTGGTGTTTTGGACGTCATTCTCTTGGATGAGGAGGTGGAAGCTTACAGAGGTGACTTGCTTGGTAAGTCCTTGTGTCCAGTCTCCACTGCCTGTTAAGGAGGGACCTGGCCTCTAGGCTTATGAAGGGGGAGCCTTTCAAATTGCAAACCTACGTATTTCTTCTTCCTCTTCCTCCTCCCCTTGTTCTTCTTCTTCCTTCCTTTCTCCTCCTCCTTTCACTTCCTAGGATTTGGTGTTCTTCTTTCCCAGTTATCTGTGAAGCACGTGCTAGATCTTGGGCATAGCATGAGAGCTGAGAGACTAGAACGATGAACACAATGATGTTACCCATCCAAAGGATACTTATTTTGGGCAGAGAGACATACGCACAGTTTACTTTGAAGAGATAATGGAGAAATACTGGATCACATCAATGGTGGAGGAAGGAATGATTCATTCCAAATGAAAGATCTGGTGATAGTTCATATTTGAAGGACACTTGGAAATTGAAAGACAAGAAGGGTTTCTTTATATGGCAAATCTAGAGGGGGGTGAAGGAATCCCTTAAGTGGAGGTAGCCATGAGGGATGGTGCCTTTGCTTTGGTCCCAAGACAAATGGATTTTGGGAAGTGGTTTAGGGCAAGGCCATGTGCAACCTTGAGTGCCATGTCACGTGTGTATGAAATTTAGTGTGTGAGCACTGAGGCCTTCTAGAGGTATGAGATGAAGCATCTGCTTTTTGTTTTAAGAACCTGATTATTAGTGAAAGGAGAGATGTCAGAGGCAAGACACTGAAGGCAGAGAGACCGCTCAGAGGCCATCGTGGTAGACCATGTGAAGAGAAGATGAAGGCTGAACCTTATGGGGGCAGTATTGGGTCCAGGAGGGAGGGGTTGATCCAAAAGATACGACTCAAAGAGAATCAACTGTGCTTGACCCCTGAGAGTTAGTTAGTTATATAGATGAATGGACCCAACTTCAGACTTTATGATATATCAGATTCAAACACAATAGATTACTTCTTGCTCATGTGATGGCACTGGGTGGAAAAGCCTTTCCTGCAGTGGCATTTGAGAAGTCCCACTCACAGAGAGACTCTGCTGTCTTCAACACATAGCCTAGATCCAAGTGGGTCTAGGGATCCTTTTAATTCCATGGAGCCTACAGGTATGGAGGAACCTGGGTGGAATTTTCCAGGTCCCAGCATGACGCACATCCCTTCCATTTAGCTCTACAGCTCATTCACATGACTCTAGCTTCAAGGGAGTCCAGGAAATGTAGTCTAGCTAGGGGATTGTGGATCTTGCCAACTAGCAGTCCTGGCCACAGGCTGAACACAGACAGACATGGTGGGATTGAGGAGCCTTACAGTAGCGTAAGTATGAAACTAGAAATTCCAGGTGACTGGAGCCAGGATATTAGGTTCTTAACAAGGATTCTGAAATCTTCCAGGATGATAGGAGATGGGAGCAAAGAGGAAGATTGTGAGCCTGCCCTCCAGAAACACGTGTGACAATGTTGCAAGCTCATGGATGCTGGGAACGTGAAGAATGATCCTGAGGTTGGCGAAAACATGGCAAGAGCTGCCAAGTGTGGAGGTTTGCTGTTCTGGAACAACTGTCTTGATTTGGTGGTGGCGGGTGGGCCAACTCTCTCTCTCTCTCACTCCAGTGGGGAACCTGGGGCAAGGGAGCCATCCCCCACTCAAGAAGGTTGGGGCAGCAGCCAGTCCTGTAAGTTCCAGTGGAGGCAAAGAAGTGGAACCATCTGGAAAAAGTGATTTCTACGACAGCCCTCTTGACAATAAATGGGGGCCTCAGAGGATACAGAGCTGGGAGTTGGGGGTGGTGCTGATGAAGGTGGGCCAAGGGAGGGCAAGGGCCAAGCTGGTTGGACATCAGGTTGGGGCATGCAGAAACAAAACATATGGAATCCAGGCAAAGAGCTTGTGTCCCCGGACCCTTATGGAATGTGTGATAATGGGTCCTGGACCCCCGAACGGGAATATTCCTGGCATTTTAATAACTTAGGAGAAAACCGTAAGATGGCATTTGGTTGTGAGCTGAAGGGACTTCTTGTACTTTTTACATCACTTAAACATAACTCCGTATTGAGGTTGCTTTCAGGACACAATCCCTGCGTTAGCAATAGATACCCTGAGGTGTCCCATGGCCTAAGAGGATGTTCAGAAAAGTCATAGCCTGGGCTGCGCCCTGTGAGGCATCACGCTGGAGCACAGAAGCAGCTCAGGAAATCACAGTGCATGCAGGGAGGAGACACATGAAGGGGTCCCTGTGCTGGAAGGGGAGACAGAGGATGACCGTGCTGGGTGGGATGTCAGCAGCCACTGGAAATTGACCAGGTGAATGACAGCGTGTGGGAAAAGGCAAGCAGGGGAGCTGGCTGAGAGTGTGCATAAAGACACAGCCATAGGGAACCAGCCAGGGAGCCCTTTCCTGGGCTCTGGGCTTCAGGCATGCTCACTGAGAAGCCCTATGTGCTGGGGTGTGGATCGGGGTGAAGCCCGAGGCTGTTGGGCGCTCTGTCTGCATTCAGTGTCATGGGGCAACAGGAGAAATGTTTTTAGATCCTAATATGCTTTTTAAAAATTGAGATGTAATCCGCACATAATGTCTTTGGGTTTAAGGTATACAACATGTTGATTTGATACGTTTATGTTGCAATATGACATTTCGCTAACGCCTCTATCATGTTACAAAATTGCCACGTCTTCTTGTGTGTTAGGAATATTAAAGATCTCGTCTCTTAGCAAGTTGAATGTTTAGAAAACAGTTCTGTTGCTTATAATTACTACACCGTGTATTAGATCTCCAGGTCTCATTTTATCTGCTGCTTGCAAGAATGTACCCTTCAGCAACATCTCTCCCCTTCCTCAACCCCTGAGTTTCCAGTGTTTATTGTTCCATTCTGGGTGTTTTTTTTAAATTTCACATATAAGATATCTCATAGAATATTTGTCCTTCCCTGTCTTATCTCACTGAGCATAATGTCTTTAAGGTTCATCTATGTTGTCACAAATGGCAGGATTTCCTGTTGTTCCCCTCCCCCCCATGGCTGAATAATATCCTACTGTATATGTATCCTATCTTTATCCATTCATCCGCTGATGGACCCTTGGGTTGTTTCCATGTCATGGCTATTGTGAATAATGCTGTGAAATGGGAATTGGCTATCTTGTTTTCAATTTCCTTTAGCTAGGGACCCGGACGTGGAATTGCTTGCTCATATGATAGTTCTATTTTTAATCTTTTGAAGAATGGCCGAACCAGTTTAGGCTCCCACTGGCAGTGCACAAGGGTTCCCTTTTCTCTGCCTCCTCGCCCACACTTGCTGTCTTCTTGATGACGGTGATAACCGTCCTCTTAGGTATGAGCTGATCTCGTTGTGTTTTCAATTTCCATTTTCCTGATGATCAGTGATACTGAGCACCATATATGCTAATTTTTTTAGGTTTTGTGTATTTTTGTAGGGTTGACTGTGTGTGTTTGTGTGTGTGTGCGTGTTTGTGTGTGTGTTGTGTGTGTGAGTAATCAAAGAGAAGCTGAAAGCACCCCTACCAGTTAGAAACCTGGGGAAAAAGAGCGTGAGGCTCTCCCATGGGACTTGTTTGAAGTGCAAGAAAATAACAAAATAAAGAAGAACTTGAGTAATGTATTTTATGAAGTTTCCAAATCTACCCTTTGTAGATTGTGTCCTGAGAAGCACAAAGCTCATCTGAATTTCCATCAGAGACGTAGACCCCTCTGCCTCAGTACTGGTGAGCCTGAACTCAGTGTGAATAATGGTTTGGTCTAACACAGTGTCTGGAGTCTTTCTGTGGGGGACACCAGTGGGACCGAGGCTGCCTCGAAGTCTAGCAACTAAGTAGGTAGCAGCTGGCTGCTGTTGTCCATCTAGAAGATGCCAAGTCCCCTGCTTCCCCCAATTTTGTACTCTCCAGCTAGACCATTCGGTTCCATACCGTATGTTATAACCTAGAGCTGGTTTGGCTGTCAGATAATTGACAAATAACGTCAGTAGGGTTATGACCTGGGGTTTATTGACTCTCTTTGTGTCCGCCATGGAGATAGGCTTTCTTGTAATTTTGAATGTGAGTCTTGACAAAACCTGTGGTGTAGGTGCCATTATCCCCACTGCCCAGAAAGGGAAACTGAGGCACAGGAAAATGAAGAAATGTGTGCAGGCACCCCCTCAGGGATGGAGCCTGACTCTGAACCCGTAGGTCTTGTCTTCCATTCCAGTATTAATGACTAAAACTTCAGCAATGAATAGTACACCCCCCACACAGCACCACCCCCAGCTTTTTTTTTTTTTTAAACCAGGGGCTGTATTTATGTTTTTAAGCTTCCAAGAATGACTCAAATGCAAGGAAGGCAATGGATACAGGGGAGCTTGTTTTCCCCAGGACACGAGGAGTCATGATGGGCATCCTGGCTCTTCCGCACCTCATTATCATTCCTCTTCCCCATACCAAGGGATCTCGTCACCCTGACTCACTCAGAATGTTTGCTGATGGGCACAGTGGGACAGCCACTGATGAGAACCAACATGGCGGCCATGTGTGGGCACGATGATGCTTCAGTGGGGGAGATCCTGAGTCCACCACGTCCCAGAGGTAGGGTTCGCCACCACGCCAGGCAGCTCCTGTCTATGCCTTTCCTAAGAGAGCTTTTAAATGATTTTGGGTTTGCTTCCCCCTTCCCCTCTTTCAATGTTTAGAAAAAAAAATGAGTCCTATGTTAAAACTAATTTGACTGCCAAAAATTTCCAGTCTGGGTCTCCTTTCCCTGTTATTATCAGGAAAGGAGTTTGTAACAAGTCAGTGTGGCAGCTCGTGCTAATCCGTCCCAGCTTAGCAAATTCCCCGGCTGGTCGTCCGTGCTTAATACGGCACGTCCCATCAGAGCTTGCCCGCTCCCAAGCTCTTAACTGAAGGCCAGTGCCTGGGGTCTGTGGAGACGGAAAATTAATTCTCATCTACGCGGAGATGAAAATACAGACGCTCGGATGAACGGTTGATGCTTTCTTGCAGTAGCTGAAACGCGCCAGTATGTTGCCCACGTCACCCCGCGTCGTCTGCTCCTGGGTGGAGTTACGAGTGCGAGCAAGGGACGGGCACATCTTTAACCCACGTATGACGGAGGCTTTAAGATAAAATCCCAACATGGCAGAAATAATTTAAAATCGCATAAATGAGGATAAATAAAATCATATATATGGTTACATATGTAATCGTATGTAATAATGTATTACATATATATTTACACAATACATTTTACACACTATGATATAAATATAGGCATAAGTAGAATAATATAATTATGTTATATAATTATAAATATAAAAATGAATTACATGATTTACATGTAAATAAACATTTAACATTTAAAATGACATGCACATGTATATTGCTTTTAAGATAGAAACCGTGGGGGTGCCTGGGTGGCTCAGTGGGTTAAGTCTCTTGTCTTCGGCTCAGGTCATGATCCCAGGGTCCTGGGATCAAGTCACGTGTCAGGCTCCTAGCTCAGTGGGGAGCCTGCTTCTCCCTCTCCCCCGCCCCCTCCCACTCTTGTGTGCACTCCCGCTGTCTCTCTCCAATAAATAAATACATTGTTAAAAACAGAAGATATCGCCAGTGAATGGTCCCTTCCATAGAAATGTGTGAGGAGAACGATTGCTCAACTTAGAATGTTTTAGACCTTCGCTAGATCCATGGCATTGTGCCAGACCCATCCCAGGGAGACTGGATTCTTGGCATTTGAGGACTGTGACATTTGTGAATTTGAATACTTTCTACTGGACCTTTAGGCTCCAGGGGCTGGGGGGTGCCGAGGCCAGGGTTTGTCTGCTGCCTCTGGAAGCCAGTCACCCAGCTGGCCAGCCCCTCTGGTCACCAGCAACACTGGCTCTTCTCTGTGTCTTTCTGCCCCTTTCCTGCCTCAGTAGCTCTCATGAAGCCTGAAGCCCTGTGTAACTTTGTGAAAAAATGGACCAAAAAAGATAGGATGCTGCTTTTCGTGGAACAAACAGGATGCTGTTGATAAATGGAGTGACACAGGCACATCGAATGGGTAAAACCTCTAGCAGGAGTCCTTTCAAGTTTTGGAGGATTTTCATTTAAAAAAAAATCATAGGTCTAAATTTAAAAATGAAAATAAGGCACACACACTCGTGCTATGATTTCCACGTTCCTGTTACTGCGTTCATCTCTGTTCATTTCACATCTCTGTATGTTTGTTTGTTCGCTTAGCAAATGTTTGTCCTGCCTAGCAGGGGGAGTGAGCTCTGTTACAATGACAATAATGGTTATTATTATTTTTGATTGCTGAAAATGGCAGAGGTCCGGCGTGGAGGCTTTACGTGCCTCATGTTTTTGATCAACAAACCAGCACATGGCATAAAGTCGTGCTTGGGGATTTCAGAAGAAAGAGAGGAGATTATTGGTCAGTGTGGTGAGGACTGGCTTTGACGGACAGATCCTCTGATCTCCCTGGGGCTAAGCCTTCCAGCACTTGGAATACCAGTGGTGGGGACAGAGGGGAGTAGACAGTAAGGAGCAACTGGGGCCAGAGTTAGGGTTGCTTTCTGCAAGAGGTGGCCTGCTGTCATCTAAGGAGGGGTCAGGTGTCCCGACCCCCCCACCTTCCCAGTTAGGGAAGGAGGATGGATACTGCCAAGTAGATGTCAGGAGAACCAAGAACATTATTCTAGGGAAAGGCAACCACATGGTGAAAAAGCTCAGAGATGGGAAGGTACAAAGGGTCTTTATGGAACAGAATATTGACTGATTTATTGGGAATGCATGGTTCAAGCCTGGACATGGGAAGGTTGATTCAAATCATAGAAGGTGGCTTAACTCCCAGCAAAGCAGATTAATTTCTTTTTCATAGTCCACAGAGAGCCTATCGAAAATTCTCTGGTAAAGAAATGGGAGGAGCCTAGTGACATTTTCAGAGGCTTCCATGACTTTAGGAGTTTATATCTTTCTCTGATAACCGGAGCCTCATGCATGAGCCCAGGATTGAAAAGGTCCCTCTTCATCATTCATCCTGGCCATGAGTACTTCTCTTTGGTCAACCAGACAGCACCCCTGTTCTTTGGAGAGAACACCCATGGTTTTAGTCCCTTTGGGTTAAGGGGGTGAGTATGTAACTCACTCTGGGTCAGTCACCATATTTTATCCTATGTGACAGTCATTAGTCCAAGCAGTGGGCATGTGGTTCAGACCAGGACAACCAAAATCCTTGGACCAGGACAGGTTGCAGAGGTGGGCCGCGGGATTTCCTTGGTGACCTGTGAGATGTCACAGAAAGTATCCGGGTTAATACAAGCACATAGAACAAGGCATGTGACTGTCTGAAAGGATTGGCTCTGGGTTGGCTTCCAATGGATCGTTACCATTTTAATGGATTAGACTTGACCTTTTTCCATCCTCTCCCTGAATTCAGAAACAGTAGGAGAACACAGAGACCATTGGAATACGATTGTCCCCTGGCAGAGTGATCCTTCCTGAGCCTGCGTCTGCTTCTGCCTGCTCTACCCTTGACCTGTGGTCAGCACCAAGGACCGTGTTCACGCGGACCACACCAGCACCATTGGTGACTGCAGGTCTGTTGCTGACATTGGCCCGCTTGGCATCTATATTCCTAACGTCTTCTGGCTTCCCAAACTCTTGCTCTATCTCCTACTTTGAGCCTGCCCTCAGTCCTGGAACAAGGGAGCATCTGTGGGCGGTGAGGTTTCTGGAAACAAGCATGAATTTGAAGTGATGCATTCCTTTTAATGAGAATTCACCAACACACAGGGTACTGTGCTGGGAGGTGTTTAGATTCCAACCTGGCACTTTTAGCTCAAGCTCTCTGGATCTTAGTTAACTTGTCTGTAGAATGGGACGATGACAACCATCTTACAGAGATTCTTGCAAAATTTGCAGGGATGGCGTAAGTCAAGTTCTCTATATAGAGCCTGTTGGCCTAGGATTAAACAAGGGGCAGGTTTTGTAAGGAGGCCTTTTTGAATGCTGCATTCTTTCTGTTGGGTTTTGGATCTATTTCTGCCCCTGTTCTTATCTTTGTGGTGTTTCTGGCTGGTCCAGGTAATCAACCAGCCTGATGCAGTCTGGTCCTATAATCAGATATGGACTTATTCTGAAGAGTGGGGTGCTTATTATGGAGAGAGCTGGGCTTTTGATCTGTCCTTGCTATTTTTGAGTCATCACTGTGGGCAAGGGAGGGGATACAACAGATCTCATCCCCTCAGAGCCTCCACTGAATGTAGGACAAAGGACAGAAGAATGCATGAAAGGGAGTTTTAAAGAGAACCTACGGCAAGGTCTGCTGAGTGGAAGCTCAAATGGCCTGAGTGGCTCACTTGTGACTTTGGTCACCTTGATTAGCCACCGATCACAAGTGCAGCCAAAGACAGTAGCTCTTAACCTCTGGAACGTGCTGGCATGGGTACCCACCAGGGAAATGAAGAGATACTTTGTTGAAATGTAGGGTTTTGTCACAATCACAAAGCCTTATTAGCTCCCTGAATTACCACGTCTACTAAAATATGACATATGTATTTCGGTTGATGCTTCTGCCTTCTGGAACTGATGGGGAGGAAGCCCCACTTAAAATGGTGAGTGGTTCTCCAAGGGAGCCTTTCCAGTTGGACAGTATAATGACTTTGGGTGTGTTTCTTCCTCTGGGGCTTAACTGCCAGTGACTCCTCACTGCCTCCCTGTCTCTCCTCACATTTGCTGTTCCAGAGCCCTGTGACTGGGGATGACCGGGAGGGATGAGAGGTGGTGGTTAGCACAGAAAAGTCACTCGGAGGGCCCCCTGGAGTCACCAGCATAGACCAACACCAACCAGTGATGCGTCCTTGTGAGATCTGAGCCACCCTGTTCCTGTATTTGCAAGCTACAAACATAGCTTCAAAAAGTTGGCTTTATTGCATTTCTTTCTCAACCACAGCCCATGTACATATAAAAATATTGTTTGGCAGGACTTCAGATGGAGAACCACTGGTCTATGAGATGTTGCTATAGCAAGGAATTCCTGGGCAGAGGACCGTTCCAAAGATGCTGCTATGCAGTGACACCTTGTCTTGATGGATTGATGAGAACTTACCTTCTTGTTGGTCCTAGAATTTCTTTGTCCTGTTGTGTAGATGTCCACATTTGCATTAGCCAGCAAATGCATGAACAAGAATTTATTGAGAATTATTTTCTGTGAGGACCCCATCAAATAATATTCCTCAAATGTTATCTCCCTTCTCTTTGCAACAACAGTACAGAGAAAGCATTATTTTCATTAAGAAAGCTAGTTTAGCCTTGAATGAAGAGAGCAGGCTTGCAGAAGACCATCCAGCTTTGAGGACATGGGTGAGGAGAGATTCTAGAACCATCTGAACTTTAGCTCACTTGTCACTAAGATGTGGACAGACTACACACCAGCTACCTCATGGGCTAGGGTAAGGACTGAACGGATTAGTACCTATTCATGTTAGCTACAAATGTTAACCATCTGAGCTTATGGGTGGCTGAGGTGAAGCTCAGAGAAGTTAGCTGCCTTCCCCAAGATCACACAGCT
Organism: Mellivora capensis; assembly: GCA_004024625.1. NCBI lineage: Eukaryota > Metazoa > Chordata > Mammalia > Carnivora > Mustelidae > Mellivora > Mellivora capensis. Next base: position 80,570 of record PISX010003187.1, on the reverse strand, counting down.
CTAAGAAACAGAAGCAGAATTCAGCCCTGCCCACCTGGTTCTAAAGGTTTGGCTGCTCAAGGCACAATGGGAACTTGGCAAGGGACGATCTTTGATGGGGGGTGGGGGCTTTGACTGGGAAGGTGAAAGTGAACAAGAGTGGTAGAGATCTTTTGACCCAGACCTGGCACCTTCAGGAGGGCTGTTCTTCGGTCCCTGTAAAGCAGACTCCTCCGAAGAGATCGTGTGCAGAGCCAGGTCCCTGATGCAAAGCCACCTGCCCCTGCAGTTTCCATAATAACGCACCGCATCTGCTGAGAAGGCGAGAAGCCTGAGGAAAGCCATTTCCGCAGGGCGGCACTTGAAGCAATTGCGGCAGGGAGCAAACTGTCGCTGTCCGCTAGCTGGGACCTGATTCCCGTGCTGCATAGCGTCAGGTCATTGCTCATGGTGTCTGTGGGTAATTAGCAGCTTGAGTCACAGCAGAGGATGTCTTTTTCCTGTTTTCCAGAAGCAGAGAGCCCTCTTCCTTCCCTCCGGGCTGGGCTCAGCAGGGCAGGCTCTGTGCTGGCTGAGGTTCCTCTCCTTTTTTCTTGTAGTTCCTGTCCCTTAGAGGGAAATGTGGCCTGCCAAGGGCCCTATCACCCATCATCGGCCAGACCGGCAGCTGTCCTCATAAATCCCTCATTCCTAGGCTACGCCGCCATCCCCCTTCTCTTCTAGAAAAGCCAGCAGAGGCATTTACCCACACAAAGCTGCAAGAAATGGACATTTTCCTTCCTTTCTGTGGAAGAAGCCAGAGCAGCACTTTTTGAACAAGACCTTTTAAAAATTGCTATTCATAAGTAGAAACATTTTTATAAAACATTTATAATTGCAGACCAGTCAAAGAAGAAAACTTTTATTAGCTATCATCTTACGGTCAAAAGATGTTAATATTTTGATATCTCGTCAGAACCTTAGCTGTGCACATATGTAGCTTTTTTTTAAAGATGGAGAGGGAGAGGGAATCTTAAGCAGGCTCCATGCCCATCATGGAGCTCGATGTGGGGCTCGATCACAACCCTGAGATCATGACCTGAGCTTAAATCAAGAGTCGGGTGCTTAACTGACTGAGCCACCCAGGTGCCCCATGTATAGCCTTTTTAAAAAACAAAAATGCAGCCACACTATCCTTACTGGTAACTGCTTTATTTCACTTAATAGCCTATCAGGGATGCTTTGCTATGTCATTACACCTTTTCCCTCATTATTATTTAAAGTAAGTGAATACTAAATTATTGTAAGACTACCTTAATTGTCAGGCCTGTCCTCTGTGGAAGGATATGTGGGGTGTTTTTCTGTGTTTCACTGTTTGGCACAGAATAAAAGAATAATGTTGGCTCTTTTCCTCCAAACCTGAACTGTAGACTCACGGGAGCGACACTTGGTCAGGAGAGAGATTCTTTGATTCTGGGGCATTCGTATGTCGAAGTCATACGAATGAGGCCGTGTTTTGTCCCCATGTTGAATCCCCGTCATGGGATCCATCGTTCTGATGGTAGGCACTTCTTGGCTAAATGTTGGACTACAGTTGACTGGTGGTGTTTCCCAGACTGAAAAGATAGGTTGTCTCTGGTGACCTTGGTGTGCACACCAGGCTGACAGATTCCCTCCTTTATTCATAAACTACCATACATCTACTGAGACCCCACAGATGCTCGCCTCTGGGGATTTAGAAAAACAGGAAGGCTCTTTTTGCTTCAAGGGGATCTCAGGGTCACATTCTGAGTGGCACATTCTTTTTTCCTGGGGAGTAGCTTTCTGCTAGTTCATCTTACCGGAACAAGCTGTGGTCCAGCCTGACTTTCACATTCTGGTATGATGAAGTAGCTTGCCCTAGACCACTCTTCCTGCCAAGAATAATTATCACAGGTGGATTAAAATACTAAAACCCAATTTATTAAACAAAAGCCCCCCCCCCAAGAAAGCTGTTTGAAGGCATTGGAGGGAACCAAGGAGGCCATGGGCTCAAGATCCCAAAAGGAAGGAAACCACACCAGACAAGCCGCACATCCCCCCTTGTTTTTCTTGTTGAGGAATGTTCTCATTTGTAATGGCTCGAAATCCATAACAAGAAGATAGCCATATAAATATCATGTTTGGAAAATTATAATGTGATTTCTAAATTATCTCTGAATCAGAGAAGAAATACAAGTGAGAATTAGAAAATATTTTTTCTTGGAAAAAAATCTAACCTAGAGAAAGTTATAAGGGGAGCACCGTACCCTTTCAAGTATATCTTTCATGTAGATTCACCAGTTGTTAAGATTTTGCCCATGCGATGGATATTTTTTATTATGTTAATTTTATGTGTCAACTTGGAGGCTGTTTGTGGATGAGACTGACATTTAAGTTGAACTTGGAGTCAAGTAGAGAGCTCTCCATAACGTGGGTGAGCCCCATCTAATCAGATGAAGGCCCGAATAGAACAAAAAGACTTACTCCCCTGAGCAAGAGGGAATTCCCAAGCAGAATGCCCAGCCTACACCTCAGATTTTGGCCTTGTTAGCCTCCATAGTTCATGAGTCAATTCCTTATCACAAATGTCTAATTGGTTCTGATTCTCTGGAGAACCCAACATATAGTGCATCTGCTTTATCTTTCTAGTATTCTAATTCCTATTTCTATTGAAACATTTATTAAGTTAAAGACCTCATGACACTTTACCCCTGAATAACTCAGGGCTCATTCCTTAAGAATAACACTATTCTTTTGTATAACCACTATAAGATTAAAAAAAATTGACACTGACTCAATATTATTATCTGATTCATAGTCCATATTCAAATTTCACTAATTGTTCCAATGTTGTCTTTATAGCAGCATTGTTCCCCAGGCAAGGATCGATCCAGGATCAGGTACAGCATTGAGTTTTCTTTAATCTGGAACAATTTTTCTGTCTTCCTTCACTTTCATGACATTACCATTTTGAAGATTGATTGATTTTGGAGAGATAGAGCATGAGAGAGTGGGGCAAAGAGAAAGGGAGAGAGAGAATCTCAAGCAGACTCCCCACTGAGCACAGAGCCCAATGTCTGACTTGATCCCAGGACCCTGAGACCATGATCTGAGCCAAAATCAAGAGTCAGATGCTTAACCAACTGAGCCACCCAGGTGCCCCATCATTACCGTTTTTGAAGCATACAAACCAAGTTGCTTTGAAGAGTATTTCTCAGTTTGGGTTTATCTAAGTGTTTCTTCATGAATTTTTGGGATCTTACACCAACGATGTTGTGTCTTTTTCATTGTCACACCAAGAGTCCTCTGATGTCAGTTCATACCGTCATTACCGATAGACTTTTTATCCCTTCATTAAGGTGGCGTCCATCGGATTTCTTCACTGAGAAAGTACCCTCTTCCCTTTTGTAATTAACAAGTAATCTGCTGGGAGATAATTTGAGACTGTGTAAATGCCCTGTTCCTTAATATACTTTAACTCAATATAATTAGAATAGTTTAGAATCTGTTGATGATTTTTTGCCTGGATCCATTACTACATTAGTGATTCCAAAGTGGTGATTTTCTAACTCTCATCCTTTATACATTTATTAGTTGACCTATCATTAAGAAAAACTTTCTCTTCTTTCCCTTCATTTATTCATTCATTCACCTGTTCATTTATATGTTTCATCTCAGTATGATTCACAGATTCCTTTGTATTCACTGTGTTATAATCTGTTATTCCCTATATCTATTCCCTATCTATTATTCTATATTTTTATATGTTATCTCCTGTATAACTCTACCATGTTATGTCACTGGGGAGATGAGCTCTTAATTACTTTCTGATGCACACACACTCACAAATGTTCCAGTATATCTGTTCTTCCCCTGTCCTTTTTCTTTGAAAAGCCCTAGTTCCTTCTGTTGGAAAAAGGTATTTAGAAACCAAGGTTGGGATGCTGTGTGGGCTAATTACTACTTGCGTGTTATTGCTTGTGGGCCTTTTGATGAGTTAATAGGGATATTTTTAATTCTAACCCACCCAAATGCTGCTTTTCCCAATTCTGTATTTGTAATTTCCCCCATTCTGTATTTGTAAGTTCCTTCTCTCACAGTGAAACCCCAGTTCTTAAAATATCAATATATTTACTCAATGGCTTAATCGTACAATACATGCACAGTAACTTCAGAATTACTACACCTAAACCCTTATCAACTCCAAATCTCTTAAGAAGAGTCCAAGATTTATGTGTAGTGCTTGTTTCCATTAGACCAAATATGTAAATTTCAGTACTCTTTCAAAAGTAGTTAATGTATTCATCCTTTCCCCCTTCTGTGTGGTTACATTATCCACTTAATAAACAGGTTCACTTGTTTATGTTGGAATTTGGCCTTTTTTCCCCGAATTTTTATTTTTTATTTTTTTAACTTTATTATTTTTTAAATAATCTCTACTCCCAGTGTGGAACTTGAACCCACAACCCCAAGATTAAGAGTTGCACATTCCCCTGACTTAGTGCCCCAAGTATTTTTATTTTTGACCCTTGTTGACTTAATTTCATTTTTAATATATAAAACATTACCATGTTTACAAAGAAAACAGTAGGTATAGCTAAGGAATTGCCTTTTCCTCCCCTGTTACTTATACAGTTACCAACCCATCTTCTGTACCTAAGCAATTTTTTTAGTTTCTAGTTTTTCCTTCCTGTGTTGTTGCTGTGTTTTTGCAAAAATAAGAAATACACCCGTAACTACCTTTTTATTTATTTACATGTCTCATATAAACAGTAGCATATATATATTCTCTTTTTCTAAACATGGCAGTATATCTTGAAGATCACCTTGTAGTACTTCACAAAGAGTTTCTATTCTCCTTTACAGCTTCTTGGTTGGAAGAATATTTTTAATGGAATTATAAGTAGGAAATATTACAAAATTGTGGGATGCAGCTAAAGCCATGTGTAGAGAGAAATTACAGCTTTACATGTGTATATTAGAAAAGAAGAAGAGAGACTTGAAGTCAGTTATGCATCTAAAAAACTTAAAAAAGTTTTGTGGCAGATTAAAGCCACAAAAGTAGAAGGATGGAACAATATATAAGAGTAGACATTGGAAAATCAGTCAGTGCAACTAACCACATTAAAAGAGTAAAAGGGGAAATGGTATGATTATTTCAGTAGACATAGAAAAAGCATGTAAGGGGGTGCCCTGGTGGCTCAGTGGGTTAAAGCCTCTGTCTTTGGCTCAGGTCATGATCCCAGGGTCCTGGGATCGAGCCCTGCATTGGGTTCTCTGCTCAGCGAGGAGCCTGCTTCCCCCCGCCTCTCTGCCTATTGTGATCTCTGTCAAATAAATAAATAAAATATTTTAAAAAAGAAAAAGAAAAAGCATGTAATACAATTAAATAACAAAATTTAATGCATGCTGAAAGGAAAAATTCTTGACAAATAAGAAATAGAAGTTAGAATTTCTTGACAAATAAGAAACAGATGTGTATCTTAAGAAAGAGCATAATAAAAAGCTATAATTAATATAATGCTTGATGTTGAAGTGTTAAAAATTTTCCCTCTGAGATCAAGAATGAGATGTGCACTGTCACCACTTTTATTCAACACTGTACTGTGGTTCTTTGCCATTGCAATATGGTAAGAAAAATAAACATGTAAGGACTGGAAAGAAAGAATTAAAATGGCATTATACACATATAATATAATTGATTTTAAATCCAACATTCTATCCAGATAAGTTACTAATATTAGTACATGAATTTAGCAGGACCACTAGACACAAGAAGGACAGTATGTGAAAAACAATTATATTTCTTGGTAGTGGTGACAACTAGAAAATGAAATTTAAGAAATACTAATTATAATAAAAATGTAAAATGCCTAGATAAAATCTGGCACAAACAAGTTCAGCTGCTGTGAAAATGACTAACATCACTGAAGGAAATTAAAGAAGATTAAATCAGTTGAGGGGTATACCATGTTTATGCATTGGAACAGTAAAGGCATCAATTCTCCTAAAATTGGTCTAAATTTCAGTATCACCCCAGTCATAATCTCAACAGGCTAATTCATGGAATTTGAAAAGGTTTTTATAAAAGTCATATGAAAATGCAAAGGGCCAAGAATAGCCAAGATGATTTTGAAGGAAAACAAAGTGGGCACATTTACACCTTCATGTACCATTATAAAGCTCCTGTAATTATCATAGCGTAGTTTTGGTGCAAGGCAAATCAAATAAAACAAAGGAAAAGAGATTAGGAAACGCAGAGACATAGTGCTTGTTTGATGTGTGATAAAGGTGATTCTGAGGTGAAATGGAGAAAGGCAGGTCATGTTTTTGTTCAGGGCCAGTTCAGTCATTCATCCATATAGAAAAATAAAAGTAATATTTTTTTAGAAAAACACTTTATTTATTTGACAGAGAGTGAGAGAGCACAGGAGCAGCAGCAGAGGGAGAGAGGGAGAAGCAGGCTCCCCTCTGAGCAGGGAGCCTGACCTGGGGCTCAACCTCAGGACCCTGAGATCATGACCTCAGCCAAAAGCAGGTAGTTAACTGACTTGAGCCCCCCACGCATCCCAAAACAAAAATAATCTTGACACCATCTTCTACCATACCAAAAATCTTCCAAACAGAATTTTGGTTAAATGTTAATCAATAAATCTTTTTAAGATGAAACATAGGAGAATACCTTCATGATAGAGGCAGGAAAAGTTTTTTTCCCTATTTTCTAAAAATTAACGTATAATGTATTATCTGTTTCAGGGGTACAGGTCTGTGAATCATCAGTCTTACACAATTCACAGCACTCACCATAGCACATACCCTCCCCCGTGTCCATCACCCAGCTGCCCCATCCCTTCTACCCCCCTCCCCCCAGCAACCCTCAGTTTGTTTCCTGAGATTAGGAGTCTGTTATGGTTTGTCTCCCTCTCTGGTTTTGTCTTGTTTCATTTTTCCCTCCCTTCCCTTATGATCCTCTGTCTTGTTTCTCAAATTTCACATATCAGTGAGAACATATGATAATTGTCTTTATCTGATTGACTTACTTCACTCAGCATAATGCCCTCTAGTTCCATGCACGTTGTTGCAAATGGCAAGATCTCATTTTTTTGATGGCTGCATAGTATTCCTGTGTGTGTGTGTGTGTGTGTGTGTGTGTGTGTGTGTGTGTGTGTATCTCACATCTTCTTTATCCATTCATCTGTTGATGGACATCTAGGTTCTTTCCATAGTTTGGCTGTTGTAGACATTGCTGCTATAAACATTCGGGTGCACGTGCCCCTTTGGATCACTACGTTTGTATCTTTAGGGTAAATACCCAGTAGTGCAATTGCTGGGTCGTAGGGTAGCTCTATTTTCAACTTTCTGAGGAACCTCCATGCTGTTTTCCAGAGTGGTTGCACCAGCTTGCATTCCCACCAACAGTGTAGGAGGGCTCCCCTTTCTCCACATCCTCGCCAGCACCTGTCATTCCTGACTTGTTAATTTTAGCCATTCTGACCAGTATGAGGTGGTATCTCACTGTGGTTTTGATTTGTAATTCCCTGATGCCGAGTGATGTGGAGCACTTTTTCATGTGTCTGTTGGCCACCTGGATGTCTTCTTTGCAGAAATGACTGCTCATGTCTTTGATGCAAGCAAAGATTTTTTTAAGGCCAAAAAATGACTAAGTGTAATGAGGAAAATGATACAAAGACTTATAATAAATTAAGAAATTCCCCTTATCAAAAGACATCAGGGAGTGATAGCAAAGGCAGGTCACAGCATGGGAGTGGACATTTGCAGGGCTCATAACTGATGGACTCAAATCCAGAGTATATAAAGAACTCCTACAAAGCAATAAAAAAGATGAAAATGCTACAAAAGTGGACAGAAGTCTTGAACAGGCACTTTAAAATGAAGAACATACAATGGCCAATAAACATGAAAAGTGCCCAACTTCATTAGTTATCAGAAAAATGCACACTGAAACTGTGGGATGCCACTATGCACCAATTGGCTATGTACCCAGAAGGGCTGAAATAATATTACAATAAGACAACAACAAAGCAACAACCCCAGGTGTTGGTCATGGGGACAGTGGAGGCACTGGGTTTCTTACACAGTCCTAGTAAAGGTGTGAATGGTTAGCTCCTTTGAAAAACTCTGATGAAAACTATTAAGATCAAGCCCAAAGTAACCATATGAGCCAACCATCCCGGTTCTAAGTTACTCAACAGAAAAGTGTGTTCTGTGCCCAAAAGACAAGAATGTCCATAGTAGCACTTTAAAAAATAGCCAAAATTGGAAAACAACCTAAATCTTCATCAAGAGAGGAAAAATCAGCCATGACATATAGATACATTAAAATACTCCCATGAATGAAAATGAGCTATTGCCGGGACGCCTGGGTGGCTCAGTGGGTTAAAGCCTCTGCCTTCAGCTCAGGTCATGATCTCAGGATCCTGGGATCAAGTCCCGCATCGGGCTCTCTGCTGGGCGGGGAGCCTGCTTCCTCCTCTCTCTCTCTCTCTCTGCCTGCCTCTCTGCCTACTTGTGATCTCTCTCTGTCGAATAAATAAAATATTAAAAAAAAAAAAAGAAAATGAGCTATTGCCATATCAATAAAATTGATTAATCTTAGATGTCTAATATTGAATGAAAGAAGCCAGATAGGAAAGAGTAGAGACTGCTTGAGTTTCTGAGCACGACAAAACAGACGCTGTGGTGATGGAAATCAGTATATTGGTCACCTCTGAGGGGGCAGCCTGAGGGAGAGGTTTCTGGGAGTCTAGGAATGTGAATTTCTTGATGGTTACATCGGTGCATTTTCTTTCTAAATCTTCGTCACTTAAATGAGCAAGTCGTGCACTTCACTCGTGATACAGCCAATGAAATTTTTATTAAACAGAAATGAAGACTCGCCTTTACCCCCTTGCAGATGTCAATTGAAAATTTGAGAACAAGGAGGGTGACAAGGTCTGAGTATTAAACTGTCATCTTTATCGAGGCTTATTGAATGTCAGGAACTGTGTGTGTCAACCCCATGCCATTTTGTCATCTAATCAAGGTGGCCGTTATCACTCCTATTTCACGTGTGGAAATTGAGATCTAGAGAAATTAAATAACATGCCTAGATTATTTGCATGGTAAGAAGCCATCCCAGAATGAATTCAGGCTTTCTCTACCCAAAGTAGAGAATGTTTATGGGCTTCCCAAGACCTGCTGCTCTTTTCATGGGGAAGAAGAAGGGGGAAGAGAGATTTTCAGGTGTGAGATGGGGGACAGCATTCATGGGTTCCAAATCACAAATGCAGATGCAGATATATTCAATTTAATAGAATATTTAGGTAAATAAAGGGCATGTAATTGCGACACAGTGTATCATTAACAGATTCTTTTTAAGAACTCTGCTATTTTATCGAAGGGTCCCGAAGCCGTTTGCCAAAACAAGCCATGCTAATTTGCACAACATCATCTCAGACATCCTTGACAGGTCTCAGATTTAGAAACGAACAGAGAATATGGCGGAACACATTTAAAAGAAATCCTCTCACAATTTGGACCAATGCACTGGCGACTTTCAAAATATTGCTTGCAAAGTGTTTCTGCCAACTGGTAGTAGGCATTAAGTATTTGGAATCAATCTCTGATCATTTTCACCCTTTTTGTTTTCTGTGAAGAAAATTATCGATCAAGGTTTTTAGCCTCATTTAATATACTGGAGCAGTCTTTCAATTTCTTTTACAAGCCACAGCAGGGAAGGAGGTTTCCTTTAGCTTAGCAAAGCACAGATCAGTCAGTCTCATGGCGCTCTGTTATTGTTCCTCCAACTATGTCTAGACATCAGTTCTTTCTTCTGCTTTCCAGCAAACTCTCCAGGCTACCAGAAGTGTAGGTGTCTGTCTAAATACCTAACTGAAATTAAAAATAATTATTCAAGGTGTAATTAAATTAATATGAGTATAAATTAAAAGTACAAGTTAAAATAAGTATAAAGTATAAAAGTATAAAATAATTTATTTTTATGTAATATTTAATATTTGATGATACTTGAAATAAAATATTAAAGTATTAAAGGAGCATAAATTAAAAATAATTTTTCCATGTATAATTCTTAATCTCAGCCACATTAAATAAATCACTTCCCGTTTTATCTTATCCCTCCAAAATGAGAAATCTTGTGGAGTTTTGACTCAGGACACCTCATCTTCATGTTCTGAATTTTTATCATAATTTTATTTTATTTTATTTTTATTTTATCGAAATTTTATCATAATTTTTAGACTGTACCCATCACTGTAACCAGGATATCCAAATGTCCTGGTTTCTTGGGGGCATCTCTGCTTTGTGCCTTTTATCCAAGGACAGTTATTAATAGTGCCTCCTTCAACTCCTAAATATCTCTGCTTTGGCTGGTAAATTATATGAGCAGAATATCATGTAAATCCCTTTCCTTCAGAAGAAGCAGTTCTGAGACCAAGTCTTCATGAAGAGTGATGGAGCTCAATGGAAAACCCATTGTTCAACATTGAGTGCATTTTGTTAGCTCCTTATGTGTATTTTATGGTTAAATAATTGGATCGAATTTAATTTTTCACTTTCCAATCTGGTAGTTACTTGTGTGCTTATTTGATTTACGTTCCTGCTGGACTAGAAGTTCAAAGAAAGCAGGGACACCATCTGTTTTTGAACACAATTTCTAGACCTAGCACAGTGCTGGCAAGCAGGAGATACTCGATACTTAACTGTGAGATAAATAAATCAATAACTTTTTGTTGAGTTTTTGAAAACTGGACATTATTTCTCGTGATACACAATCTAAAATATAAACCTATTAAAGGTCAGTAGGTTGGGTTTTATTAGCCAGATGTTGAAGCTATAGTATTTAATGACTTCTCTGTTATTGTCCATGAAACTGGAGGCAGAGATGGTAGTCTTAGGAATTTTGGTCTTAAATCTTGGTATAAGTTCATATGTAGCTGCAATCAATAGAGACTTGATCTAATGGTAGCTGCAAGTAGAAGAACAATCATGGCTAACTTAACAAGAAGTGTGAAGGTTGGCAGTTCCAGAGTGTTGCATGTTACTCTTGGGGCATCTCTATGAGTTTTGTTCTTCTCCCTCATGATCACAAGATGGCTGCCTTAGCTCCATACCTAACATCTGCACACCAGCATTCGAAACCTAAAAGAAGAAGATGAGTAATATAAGATAAAACCAAAACCAAAGGCAGAACCAAACAATAACAACAACAAAACTGTTATGGGTTGAATTGTGTCCCTGAAAAAAAAAAAGGTTGGCATCTTAACCCACAGTAACTCCAAATGTGACCTTATTTGGAGATAGTGTTGTTACAGAGGTAATCGACTTAAAATGAATTCACTAGGGTGGACCCTAATCCGATAGGCCTGGTGTCTTTATAAAAAGAGGAGATTTGGACACAGAGACCAGCGTGCACATGGGGAAAATGAGGTGAAGACACAAAAGGAAGATGGCTTTCTACAAGCCAAGAACAAAGAGCTGGAACAGATCCTTCCCTCACAGCTCTCAGAAGAGGTCAACCCTATGGACACCTTGATTTTGTATTTCTAGAGTCTAGAACTGTAAGACAATACATTTCTGTCATTTCAGCCAGGCCGTGTTCTGGCAGCCGGAGGAAACTATTACATACCTCTCAATACGCAGATTTTCCTTTATCTCTTACTGGCCACAAGCCCGACAAGATAATTTGTGGAAGGGAGTGTCTTGAGACAGCCATCCTGTGGGGTCAGCTACCTCTTGTGTCTGACATCCCCTGGGTTGGGGAAGATCGCAACCCTGAAGAAAACTGCAGTTTATTTAGTGATGAAGAAAGTGTTGACGCGCATTGGCTAACCTCATCAGTAAATCGACATATCTGCCTATGTACTGACGTACTGAGAGCCTATGTAATTCATATCAGGCTGCCTCTTTGTTTATTTTTTAAAAGATTTTATTCATTTATTTGACAGAGAGAGAGAGAGAGCACAAGCAGGGGGAGCAGCAGAGGGAAAGGGAGAAACAGGCTCCCCGTTGAGCAGGGAACCCGATGTGGGGCTCAGTCCCAGGGTCCTGGAATCATGACCTGAGCCAAAGGCCAGACACGTCACTGACTGAACCACCCAGGCGCCCCCAGACCGCCTCTGTAAGAGCAGTTGACGACTCTGTGTATTGTTCAGCAGAGTTAGGCTGGGCCAAGATGACAACCAGCCTCCAAAGCTCATTGGCTTCACACGACAACAGTTTGGCTTCTAATTCATGCTGTGTGTCCCACATAGATTGGCAAAAGGTCCCACCCCCTAGTCCCTTGGTGATCTAGGCTGATGCGGAAACACAGAGCCTTCTTGTTGGCCACAAGAGCAAAAAGGAACACCAAGACTCTCGTGTCCGCAATGAAATACTCAGACTCTGCCCTGACCTATGCCTCTCCCGCCTTCGCTAAATGGGAAATCTGGTCACATGACGTTACCTAACCTGGAGGCAGCAGGGAAGAGGAATCCTCAGTGACCTTCGTCAGGTGCACGTGCTTTGGGCTGCAAGGAACAAACGCAGAGGAGTGGGGATCAAGCTGTGTATATATTTAATTCTCTCTCGGAATGAGTCGCTGTCCGCTCCAGGGTTGGTGTGGCCACTGGCGGCCATCCGCGACTCTGCCCCCTTCCATCTGTTTGCTCGTGACGCTCTGCATGACCGCTTTTCCTCCTCAGAGCAGTCATTTCATGGCCTCAAGACGGGCTGCTGGTGCTCCAAGCACCGGGTCCTCACTCATGCTCAAGGCAGGACACAGGGACAGGCGGAAGAGCAAAGGGTCTCCTGTACTCATGGAGGATAATGTTTCCACGGAGCCTCCCTCACACCCGTCTCTTTCATTTCATTACCCATACGGGACCTCAAGACTGTGCCCAGCAGATGACCCTAGGAGGTCATGTAGCTGGCAGGCAAGAATGGGACGGCATTTACGGGCCTTAGCCGATCATAATCCAGCTCTCAGAGCTCACATGTCACCCCATTTAAAGTTGGGGTGCTAGCAAGACGAGAGGAAGGATGGATGGCTGTAGACCGACCACTGGCTTCCCACAGCATACAGAGCCTTTCTCCTTGTCCAGAGTACTTGGAAGCAGGAACATGTTATTTGTATAATGGCTGTGTGGCCTGTGGATAGCAGGTGCCCCCAAGTCTCATCCACACAGCAAGTCAAGACCCATCGCTGACCCTATAGAACCATTGGTAGAACTAATCCCTGCTCCTTCTAGCCACATTCATTTGCCATCTACCTTCTCCATGGCCTTCGGGCACAATGGGTCTCTCTTTTGTGTGCCCAAGGGGTGTGGATGGGAGCCCCAGGGGACCGGCCAGCCACACAGCCTCTGTTGAGGAGTTCGGGCGTAGAGCTAGGAGCTGATCTGCAGCCGTGCATAGAGAATCTGCTGGAGGGACTTCTTTCCCCCCGTGTTCTCTCAATAATAATAACAAAACGCTGTGCCAGCCCAGTCCCGCGAGATGCTCTTATCTATTAATATATCTCTAATCGCAAGTTGTATCGCATTGTATCCTCGGCGTCTGCATCATCAGCCAGACAAAGCATTGTCTGTAAGATCCAAATCTCTGACCCGCCTACTGGGGCCTCTGTTCTGGTCTCCATTTGATAATGGCCTTAGACTCCTGCATTTTGTTTCTGCCCGATGCGGCACTGCTTGGCAGGATGAACGCATTGAACTCAGCGTCTATTAAAAACCACGCAAGGCGGAGGCTATTTTATTCTTTTTCCCCATCAAATCTGGAAGCATCTGGAATTCTAGCAGCCGTAAAGGATTTTCATATTTGGGCTGCAACGCAACAGGGGACTCTGATTCAAGTCAAAACATTGCCTTTTCATCAGTGGAAGTTTTAATTGAAAAGATGCTTTATCTGCAGCGTAGTTAGGATGTGCTGTGTATTTAACTTTTTTTTTTTTTTGAAGCAGTTCTGTGCACTTGGGATTAATGAGGCAGAAGCAATGCACTTCACAGCCATGTTTCTCCGTAACATGTACATACAATTGAATTTCATTGTCTACATCACTCGTAGTAAGGGCTGTCCCAGTTTGAGCCCAGGGATGCCTTTCTGGGACACATCTGAGGACACAGGAGACCTGCAGGTTGGGGTATGACCAGATTTGTGTTCTGAGTGGGGAGTAAGATGGAAGAGTGCAGGAGAGACACCCATATCCAGACCAAGAGCAGCAGCAAGGGATACGTGGGCAGAGTGGACAGGGAGCGGCTGGAGAGATGGGTAGCCATGAGGGAGAACAGGAATGGCATCAAGTTCATTGTCAAGTCCGGGTGTGGTGGGGACATGGTTGTCCCCTGCGCAGTCCTTTCAACTGCTCTCTGTGCTTAGAAACTAAAGAAATAGATAAAAAGCGTGGATACAGGTAGACCAGTTAGGAGGACAGGACAGAAGCCCCAGTAAGAAATTAAAGATTTCTTTTACATTTTTTTAACTGGTTAGAATTTAAGTTAAGAGGTGATGAGTCTGGTAAGAGTTAAATGGGTCAAACTAAATTAATTTTTTTCCTTTGATTGCTGACTCTGTTCTAATTTCCATCTCTGTTTCTATTCTCCCTCTCTTTTCTTGCTTTTTTAAAAAAATTTTGCTATTATATTTCCTCCCCCGAGGGTATGCAGAGAATAAAATAAACTCTTGATAAATTAGGTGCTTTCCCCTTTAGGACAGTGGTTTTCTCATTTTTAAAGAAAGGATATCTGGGTTTCCATGAAAAACTAAGGACAGCTTTGAACCCTCTCCCCCAACCCTACCCCATAAATGCATATGGGTGCCTGTAAAACATTTGCGTGCCCTAGGGGCTGAGGCACATTCAGGGACCCTAAAAGCCCCCCTGTCCAGGGACCCAGGTCAGGAGCTTGTATCTGGGTCTGATGGAATGTGGCCCAGGTCGTCCGTGGGCAGACATCTTTGTGGCTCCTTCCCGCCTGGGATATGTGTGCTGCCTGGCACAGAATGTTCCACAAGCAGCGGGTGGAATAAGTAGAGCAAGGCGAGTGCCAGGGCTTCTGTCGTCTCAGCTCAGGGAAATGGCACCATCCCCAAAGCCTGAAGGTGGCCCAATTAGCATACAGTAATTAGAATCGCTGCAATAATGCTGCCTCTTCATTTTCTTTTGCGGGCACCATGGAGGTAACTGCGTTCCGGACTGGGCGGTAAGAGGCAGCAGATACAGTGGACTGTCCGCGCCCCTTCCCCAGCTGATGCACGGAGAGGGCAGGGCTCTGTCCTTGTGAGGACAGGGGAGGAAAGTCAAGCTGCAAATCAAAGCGGGGGAGGACTGTGTCCAGCAGGCGGGGGGTGCTGCCCCACTCTCCTCGGGAAGCTTCCCTGTGCTACCTTGTCTGTCATCTGATCTGCAACCTACAACCCTAGCCTCCTGCCCTTGGTGACGTTGTGTGGTCCCCAAGAGGAGGGGAGCGTGAGGTGCAGGGCGGGGGATAAGGGTGTTGAGGGAGTGTCCCAGAGGTGGGAGGGTGTGTATAGATGGGGCCTTGGGCATCTCCATTCTGGAAAGGCGTCCTTCCCTACTGGGAAGGGAACAAGTGTCCCTTGGAGTAGGCATGGAGTCTAAGTGACATTGCCACGAGAATGGATAGCCGGCTATGTGCGCGCAGGCGCCGGGGGCCCCAGAGCTGGGTTTCTGAAGCAGACACCTCCCAGAGGGAATGAAAATGACAAAAGCTGCTGCTCTAGGATGTGGCCTAGATGGCCTGCATTCAAATGACCTGACCCAGATTGGGTCCTGCACATGACGCATCTTGGCTGCGGTTTGCAAAAGCCTGTAGGTCAGGGCTGAACAGGCTGCCCTGTGGGTGAAGCCCAGGGGAGCCTCACCTTGCCTGCTCCCCACTTTTATTGCCCACCTGCCGGCAGGCTGGCTGGAGGCCTTCTGTGTAGCCTACTTTCTTCCCTGGACCTTCAGAGTTGGCCTGCTTTGCTTTTACCTCCCAGCCGGTGGCTTGGCAGGTTTGGTAAATCGGGGGTGCCCATGGCTGATGAGGGAGCATCTCCAGCTCTAGTGCTTTTAATGTGTTGTCTTCAGGGAAGACTTAGTGTCCCTTTAAACACAAAGCCTTATCTAGGCACCTCTGCTAAAACAAAACCAGGGAATAAAGCCCTTGGGTGTCTCCTATTGGTTTGTGCGCGATGGACTCCCACTTCCTCAATAGGACATTTGAGAGCCTGTGTGATGAGCATGAGGCCTGTTCCCAGTTTCTGGTCTCTATGACATCACACCCGTCCCACACTCCAGCTGCTGAGGGGTCCCTGGTGCTATGTACATCCTCTTGTTCCATCTTTGCTCACAGTGTCTCCTGAGGGCAAGGCCCTTCTCCTCTAGCTGCTGAAATTCTACTTTGTTGCAAAGGTAGACCCCAGACAGCTCCCCTTCCATGAGGGTTTCTGGATACTGCATCCTTGTCCCACGTGTTAGTGGCGAGTTTCTCCTCTCTCACTTTTATTGGTGTTATTTCTTGTAATGCCTCCTTCATCCATCCAACCATCCATCTAAACATTCATTCATTCATTCACTCAGCCCTCCCTACCTCTATGCATCCTTCCCCACTCACCCATCCATCCATCCCTCCTCCATCTATCCAACCATCCATTTGTCCATCTAAACATTCATTCATCCTCTCATCCCTCCCTACCTCCATCCAGCATCCATCCACCCATTCACCCATCCATCCATTCTTCCTCCCTCCATCCCTTCACCTATCCATCTAAACATTCATTTATCCACTCATCCCTCCCTACCTCTATACACCCATCTACCCACTCACCCATCCATCTAGCCAACCATTCACCCATCCATCCATCCGTTCATCCTTCCCTCTATCCCTGAATCCACCCATCCACGCATCCATCCATGCATGCATCCATGCATGCATCCATGCATCCATCCATCCATCCGTGCATCCATGCATGCATCCATGCATCCATCCATCCATGTATGCATCCATGCATCCATGCATGCATCCATCCATCCATGTATGCATCCATGCATCCATGCATGCATCCATGCATGCATCCATGCATGCATCCATCCACGCATCCATCCACGCATCCATCCACCCATCCATCCACACATCCATCCATGCATCCATCCACCCATCCATCCACGCATCCATCCATTCAAACATGCATCCATCCACCCATCCTCTCCTAACTCTGTCTGTCCCTCCATCCATGCATGCATTCAACCATTCAGTCCAGTTGTTCAGAAAGTAAACGCCATGGCCTAAGCTGGTATCTGGGCATAAGCATGCAACCACACACAGTTCCTGCCCCCACATCAAGCTTACAGTCCATGGGGAGTGAGGCAAGAGGAAGAGGAAGTAATCAGATGATCACGCAAAGACTTCATATTTAAAACTGAAGATACAGAAACAATGAAACTGTGCCTTTGACCTGGAAGAGCTCTCAGTCTGATGGAAGAGACAGACACACAGATAATGATCTCTCAGACAATATTCTTACTCCCATCGATAAAGTATGGATAAAACGTCATGGATTTGCAGATGAGGAAATGATTACTTCTGCCTGGAGATCCAAGACAGTCTCATGAAGGAGAAAATCTATGATCTTGTCTTAATGCGAAGAGTAGCAGCTTTTAGGGTGGGTCGGGAGGGAAAGGATCGAAGCCTTCCATGCAGAAGAAACAGAAGGGCCAGTGTGTTTGGGAGACAAGCCAGTGGTTTGTTGTGGCTGGGGGATGGGATGTGTGGGCACAAATGCCTTTTTCACAGGTCAACCCTCAGCCAGCATGTCTCCTTCAGACCGTGCCCCAATTTGTCCTGACATCTGTCTGTGCTGCCTGGGGCCCTGTCATGGGGTGGGTGGCCTTCTCCAGCCAGGGGTATGTTCCCTTGCTTGGAGATCACCTGGGTCCTTCCCATGCACCAGAGACACTGAGCCGTGATGCCCACAGCTCTCTGACCCTCACACAATCCCTGTGGTGTCCCTCCTGTGGAGCTACAAGTCTGGACAATAGGAACAGTTTTTAATGGGCACAGACATCTGTTGGCTGCTTTTCTCCATGGGCCTTCCCCACCCCCATATATATATATTTTAATTTTAGAGATAAAACAGAGTTGCTACTCCTTAAAATGTGAGATCCAAGAAGCTGGGCGGATTCTGGCCAGTGTGCCTTGGAAGCCTGCGCCATCTGTTAGGGTTCTGCAGTTTGGAGGGCCGTCCCCTGTTGGCTGCCCCCATCCCAAACGGCCTACTTCAGGCAGAAGGTGGAGCAGAGAGCTTTCAGCCACAAGTCAGCGTGGAAAGATTTTCACACCAAATGATTCTCTCTTCCAGGGAATGTGCGATTGTTTAAAGGGTGAGAGAGTCAGAAATTCTTTCATCGTAATCTGGGCCTCTCCTCCACCCAGCAAAAGAGCAGTCTGGGAAGGGATCTGATGCATTATCCCACAGCGAGGCTAGCTGTTTTGTTTTTGCTTTTCAAAATAGCTGGCCTGAAATTAGTCCCGGGAAGAAATCTCAGTTTTCACTGTGGCCCATTTCTCCCTCTTGAAGGCAGGAACCCTGGCTTATAATGACCAAGAGATTACTGTGTTCAGACACCAGGCTAAGCATTTACATACATTATCTCATGTGGCCATCCTAGCAATGCATGGGGGACGGGCTGATATGGTCCCATTTATAGTGGTTGACCCAAGAGGTCAAGTTTGCAGAGATGTGCACCAACTTGTCTGGTATTTCCAATTTTGTCCAATCCTCTGTCACTTGCAGAACAAGGCAGGTTTCTCTCCCATCACAAGGTTGAAGACGAACATCCCAGGCCTGCCTCACCTCACTTCTTCTTACAGGTTGTTTTTGTCTTTGTCCCTTGAGCCAAATAGTTCAAAGTTAGCTAAGTCCATCCCTTTTCCATGGATGTGTCCTAGAAGAGCATTATTCTTGTTTGGGTATGGTATTTCAAGTACGTTTAGAGGCACAGTAAAGTAACTGTCCTCCTTATTCTGGACATTGTGCTCCTAATATGTGGCCATCCCAGCATTTGAGAAGTCTATCATGAACGGGGCAGGGCTTCGACAGAAGTGGTGCCCCCAGGAGGAGCGCTCATGGCTGCCAGGAGCCCATAAGGAGGACCGTTGACTGGATTGGTGTCTGGCTAGAGTCCATCGTCTCCTGGCTTTCCTGGAGAAGTCTGTGGGCTGTGGACTGGGCCAGATCTGAGTGCTTCTACCTATCACTCGATGCTGAACTTGGGCGGGTTGAAGCCTCAGTTTCTTCCTTTGGCCAGTCTCGGGCCAGGCTTATTAGTGAACGTGTGTGCCAGCCCTGACAGATCACCTGGGGCAAAGCAGGAATCCGACGAAGCATGGACTTCGCCATTATTAATTCCTTCTGTGGATTGGCATAGGGGAGAAGTAGCCGATCTCCGACTGCTCGGCCACCACGGTGAGTGGCGTGGTGCTCGGTGACTCGTCACTGAGGTCAGTGAATCCAGCGCTGTCTTGCGGCGGTCCCGCTGCCGTGAACGGGAACGCCGTGTGGCGAGGGCAGCTGGGCACTGCCGATTCGCCTGGAGGGGTTGTGAACAGTTGCTGCCGTTTCCGCCAGCAGTGCAAGGCACAGAAGCCCACGATGCAGCAGAGGGGGAATGCAAATGAGGGAGTAGATGCAAAAGTGCTTCGTAAACTGTAAAGTGCAGGGCACGTGTTGATTGTTATTTGCACGCGGCGCGTTCCGTCTGTGTCATGCGTAAACCTATTAGATCAACATTTAAGACTGTCTTGGAGAAGCCTACCATATGCTGGCCAGGCTGCTGGAAGCACTTGTAGCGTTTTTCTCAGAAACAAATGGCTGAAAGCCCACGGTCTTTACTGATTTACATTCGCAAGCCATAACTCCTTATCTCTTTTATGCGCCTAATATCATGATGTCCGTTTGTGTAATATATTAGTCTGGCTCGTCTTGATGCCGGGTCCTAAATGACTAGAGAAGGAGTGTTGACTTGTGTCCCAAGAGCCCATTGGGAATCTGGGTTGGTGGACTCAGTCTTACCTGTTCCCCGGCCCTGCAGAGACAGAGAGAGCCCCGCGCTGCTTCTCTGTAGGGTCCCAAGGATGAATCATTTATGCTATCAAAGTTCTTTGCGATCCTTGGATACTACATAAACGTGCAGCATAATCATTATGAATTATAAGTGAAGCAGACGGAGGTTTTAAATTAAATAGCACCATTGTGTTATTTTTCATCAGGATTCAGAGCAGCCGACCTTCCCAGCAGAAGTAACTTAGATAATTTGATTCTCTCACTTAACCAGGACTGATCACTGTAGGGATAGAAATTAATTTCTTGAAAAACAGCTGCGGGTTTTCCTTCCCACCAGCCTCTCTCAGAGCTTTGCAGACGCGGTCAAAATGGAACCGTGGGACAGGTTCCACTGGGTGACTTGTTAATCCCGTGGGGGCTCCCGTCACTGTTTCTCCATCTTTGGTTTACATGGAAGACGGTCAGGGCACATGAGTGTCCCCTGGGCGGTGGCCATCATGGTCCCATCCACCCACATCAACTTCAGTGTTTAGTAGGACATTAAGCCAAACCAAATGGGTTGGGGCTTTAGGAAAAGGAGAGTCCATCTAGCTGATCATTTGTTTGAATTCAGGCCTTCCAAATAACCCTGGAATGGGATAGAGTTGACCTTGCCAGGATCCACGATTTGTCCACTTGCTGGGGAAATGAACAGGAAGGTGACATGTGAGTTGAATTCAACCTTTAGGAGTCTGTTGACGGATTCTGCAGAATGTGGTAGAGTGACAGCTTGGTGTTGTGGAGCTGGACAGAGGCTGGCTGTCGGGAGAATAGGGAGGAGGTACAATCAGGACAGAGAAGCCTGGGCAGACCCGGGGGGAGATGGACACTGGTATTCACTGAGCACAGCCCGTGCCTGTGCTCATGTTCGGGGTCTGCCACTCTTTGGCTGTGTGATCTCAGGAAAGTTACCTAACTCCTCTGAGCCTCACATTTGTCATCTGTCAAAGTAAGGCAATGGAGTAGGTCCTCTTGAATATCCCTTCTTCCCCAGGGTTCTCTGAGGCAATCTGCAGGCCCCACGCACAGGAAAGAAGAGGATCTGAAGTTCTTCCAAAGGGGATGTGCCTTTAAGGGACATCAATCAGCCTCTGTTCTTGCTAGCATTCCACTGTATTAAAATAAGGCCTCCGTGGGGTGTCTCGTTCGCTCAGTCAGTTAAGCTTCTGACTCTTGGTCTTGACTCAGGTCGTGATCACAGGGTCAGTGAGATCGAGCCCTGTGTCAGCCTCCACATTCAGCACACAGCCTGCTTCAGATTCCCTCTCCCTCTCTCCCTACGCCTCCCTCCACTCCTGTTCTCTTTCTCTCTAAAATAAATATGTCTTAAAAAAAAAAAAAAGGCCTCCTTGCATATTCCCTTAATGTTCCTCCCTCTTAATTCTTAGACCTCAGCTCTCTAAGCCTTCAGCGAGAACTCCGGTGTTCTGAAGCAGGAGTGAGGCTGCAAAGTAGAAGGGAAAATGGCATTTGTGGGTCAGTGAATGGAGAGTGTTCCCAAAACTTCAGACTTCGGGTCTCTCTTTGCTTCTGGCATTGAAGAAGTATGTCAGGAAGGCGGCGTGTAAAGGGGATGGCTCTATCCATTATAAGCTTGAGGACGGTCCCATAAAAACATTGAACATTAAGGTTAACTAACTCCTATTCCTTTAATCCATCTCTAGCTACCCCGATCCAATCCTGTATGGAGTCCTTCTGTGGCTTCTTTCCTGTCTTTGAGGTTGCCTTGAAGTTAGCATCCCTGGTTTTGATTCTATTTCAATATGACATCTTGGTTACAGTTTTGAAGAGGGCAGGAGAGGGCAGAGCATGTTTGGCCGGGATGGTTAGCTTTTCCACCAACACCGGTGTTTTCTCTACCATAAGTGACTTCCCAGCAAAGGCTACATCACCTAGCCATGGTGTCCGAGTGAAACACAAAGTAGAAAGAGCCTGGCTCCCTGAATCACTGCATGAAGGAAAGCCATGGAGGTCTGACTACCCAGGGATGCTCCTGCTGGAGAGGCCACAGGCAAGAGTTTGGGTCACCAGCCCCAGGGAGCAGTCAGCATCAGTCATTAGCCATGTGTGTGCGCCATCTTGAATGTCCCACATAATCAAGCCTTTACATGCATGCAGTCCCAGCCAGCATTGGATTGCAACCACATGAGCCAGAAATTTCTAGGTGAGCCTTTCCCAGATTTGCGATCCCCCAAATTGTAAGCAAAATAAATTGACTGCTTGAAGCTGCTAAATTTGGGGGGTAATTTGTTACTCGGCAGCAGTCATCAGGACATGGAATATGATATTGAGAATTGTAATGGTGACAAAGAGCCCTTAGGCAGGATGGCTGTCCTCCGAGATGGCTCACAGGGGAGGAGGGTGTCCTCGGTATGACAGGGGATTTCGTGCTTAATGTACTGTCCATGCGTAGCAGGCGTGAGAGCACTGGCCTCCCGTCGGCGTGACTCTGGCGGCGGTGACTCAGATTTCTCTATTGACACCTACACTGACTTGAGGTTAAATTTAAGGGCTTTGATTGACATCTTGTTTCTTCCCACTACAAAATAAGCTAATTTCTTCAGTCTCACACACAATTTCTCTGAAAAAAGTTATTGATTGTCACAGTGCTCTGGACTGGGCGATCAATGCACACCAGTTTAGAGAAAAAGGAATGATGGATGGGAATCCCATTGAGTGCTATTCTACTTCATGATATGCTGTGATAATTCAGCTTTTGGAGAGTGGTGCTTGTCTAAGAAGCCAAATGCAAAAACATGAGGGGATTGTGCGTCATGATGCGTGGTCATGTGTTTGTGGGTTGACATTGAGGCTTCTTGTAACAAGAGGCATCAGCAAACAAAAGACTGACATGTCAGAGAAAACCCAGGTTCTGTTCTTATGGCATCTCAGACAAGACACTTAACCTCTCTGAGCTAATTTTTTCCCCCGATAGTTGATGATAAGCCCAGGATAAAATAAGGAAGAGCATATTGGCATTCTAGAATATCTAAGCGGGAAGGCACATCTGATCAGAGCAGGCACCTGTACGTGACTCTTCTCAGCTTAGTTTAGACATTAGAGTAGCTTAAACAAACTAGAAGCTACGTTAGAGTAGCTTCTGTCTTGCGAGTAGATTAAAGGTCTGGATATGGTCATCTGGGGCTAGAACAGCAGCTTCTTGAAATTATTAAGCTTGTATATGACCCATGACTCGTGTTCCCAGATAGCAGCTAGAGCTCCGGATATCACGTGTGTGTTCCAGATAATGCAATGAGAACTTCAGTTCTCAGGAAGGAGGAAGGAGAGAAGGGTTGTGGGAGGCAACCAGGAGCTTCTGCCACCAGGAAGCACCGGAGAGCCAAATACATTCAGTTTGATGAGCAAGTTACATCTGAGAAATCTTAAAAACGTTGAATGTCTGGGACTCAGAGAAGGGGGTGGGAAAGTTATCCGGTATACTAGCTGAACCCTGGAAATGTAGATGCTCCTGAAAAATAAGCTTTCTTTTGAAAAATTCAATTCAGTTAACGTGACCAAGAGACTTTTTAAAAAATGGCAACTGAATGAGTTCAGAATACTGGTGACCCACTAAGCTCATTTTCAAAAGTCATTTCAGACCAAGCAAGTTCAGCTGTTTTCCTTCAAAGCGATCTGTGCAGGTTGATACAACTCAGGTTAATTTCCATTTTGACCTTTGCAGGAAGGAAGCGTGGGCTCTCTCCTTGTTGGTTAATAAAGATCCTCGGCATGATTCTAGAGTAATGAACTTGGTAGTGTGGGTGTGGGAGACTGGGGAAGGTTTGCAGAGAATGACTCAGAATCACTACAGATTTTTACAAATTGTGACCCTATCTGTGTCAGTTTCCCAAACTGGGTTGAATTGGAAATAATGGGGGTAGAGAGCATGTATAGTTTAGGGAAAAAGTTTGCTGGAAGAATCCCACCCAGACCTTTGTGTTCCTGCCCCAACTCTGCATAAGATTTGCTGAGGTAGGATAAAGTAATCATCATTTGTAGCATCAAAATCACATTAAGACCATAATGGTTCTCACCAGACTGAGATGCCCTCATAGCTATTGCCTAAGAACGGGGAGTAAGTAGCAGGAGAGGGGAATCTTGGGCTCAATGGCTCTGGGACCCCACAGAGCAATCAGATGGTTCTTTCTGGATAGTTGTTATTCTGGTCGCCAAAACCAGGGCAAGCAGTAATGGAGGGTCTGTGGCCCTTCAGAAGAATGTCAATCTACCAGGGCACCTGGGTGGCCCAGTTGGTTAAGCTTCTGCCTTCAGCTCAGGTCATGATCTCAGGGTCCTGGGATCGAGCCCTGTGTTGGGCTTCATGATCAACGGGGAGTCTGCTTCTCCCTCTCCCTCTGCTCGTTCTCTCTCTCTCTCATAGAAATAAAGTCTTTTTTAAAAAAAGAATATCAATCAACCAATGAAAGTTTTATTAAGGTCTATAGTGAGGAAGAGGAAAAGTGGGGCATAGCCCCTGCCCTCAGGAAGCTTCCAGCTCCGACCCAAGCAGGTATGGCAGGAGTTAACCAGAGCTGGGACTGACCCTATACACTTCAAGATTAATTTATAAACATATTCTACGTGGATTAAGTACACAAGGTGTCCTAAGAAAGAGCATGAGAGCACAGCTTCTGGAGAGAGCATTTGGTCCCCCCCTTCTGTGTGTGGGTGAGGCACAGACATCATTTGCTCACAAAAATCCTTGTTCCCTCTTCCATGCACTCAAAGGCGGGGTTTGCCTTTTGCTGAGAGTGGGTGACCAGATCTCCCTGTACTTTTCCTGCCTGGGAACTTACAAGGTGGGAGGTAGGGGGCGGAGGACTCTCTGAACATTGGCTTTGGAGAAATGGCTGAGTATGTCAAAACTCCCCGCCCCCTCCCAGTTCCCTGGGGCTTTGTTAGAATGTTCTGTGAACTCATTTGTTCTGTAAAGAGGGAAAAAAATATCCACGTTGGAGAAATTGCCCTAGTTAGCAGAGTCAGCAGCTTGGTCCAAAAATAGGAGCACCCCTGGGTGCCCCTTTCCCTGCGGGGGGGCCTAGTCAGAGGCTCAGAGGCTAGCTTGGCTCCGGAGTCCCATGGCCCTCCTTTCCACCCTGGCCCTGCTCCATAATTAAGAACGATCATGTTGCTTAACCTCTCCACCCCTCAGTTTACTCATCTGCAAAATTGGAGTGGTATTAATACCAAGTCATAGATCTGTGGGGTGGCATGTTTCTTATGTCAGTGCCCGGTGCTCAATAAATTTAACTCTTAACATTATTAGGTTTCTAGCTGGGTACTTGGGTAATGCTCTGAACAGTGCTAAAAAAAAAAAAACAAAAAAAACAAAAAAAACAACACCTCAAGAGTGTGGTCTGGTGGAAAATGGGGTTGGGAGGTAGGAAAAGTCAGTATTGAGTTTTGGTGTTTATTTTTTTAAGTTTTTGTTTGTTTGTTCTTTTTTTTTTTTTTTTGTGGTTTACCTAAGAAAGGTCATAGACTTCATGATGGTAAGTACTGGGCAAGGGGGAAATGGAGTAATGTGTGGTCATAGCAACTGTTCCATGCTGGTGTGGTTGTAGAAGGTGGAATTTCAAGATGGCCCACTGTGATTCCCACTCTCTGGGGCATAATTTCCTCCTTTTGAACGTGGTCAGGATCTGAGTGTGACAGGATAGCACTTCCATCATTATGCTACTTTGTATGGCAAAAGGCATTTTGCTGATGTTATTCAGACGCCAAAGCCTTTGACTTTAAGTGGTAGGGAGAGTATCTGGGTGGGCCTGACCTAATCAGCTGAGCCCCTTCAAGGCTCTGAGCCCTTTGAACTGAGAGCGATTCCATGCAGGTCCACGTCTCTGTTGCTGGCTGTGATGAAAGAGGGGTCACATGGCCAGGGATGCATGCAGCTTGTAGGTGCTGAGAGTCACCCGCACTGACAGCCAGGAAGGAAATGAGAAGCTCTGTCCTACACCTGCCGGGAACTGAAAGTCAGCCGACAACCAGAAGGAACTGGATGGGAGATTCCTCCCCAGGACCTCCAGCCAGGCACACAGCCAGCCAACACCTTGATTTTGGCGTTGTGAGATCCTGGGCAGAGAACCCACCCGTGCCGTATCCAGACATCTGACCTAAAAAACAAACCACTGAGAACTCATAAAATCATGCAGTTTTGAGGCTGCCAGGTTGCCGGGAACCTGTTACGAAGTCCTAGAAGACGAACAGTGGTCATAATGAACACAACAAGACTTCGGACTTCCATGGTGCTATTAGCCTCTATGGGTTCTGTCACAAATCACACAGACTTAATAGCTTAAAACAGCACGAATTTATTATTTTATCATTGTGGAGGTCAGAAGTCTGGAATGGGTCTTCAATCACAGTGTCAGGAGGGCTGCGTTCCTTTTGGAGGCTCTAGGGGAGAGTTTTCTTGCCTTTCCTGGATTTCAGAGACCACCTGTGCCCCTCGGCTTGTGTTCCCTGCCCCCATCCTCAAAGTCGGCAATGGTTGGCTGAGTCTCCTTCCATCACCTATCACGGCACCCCAGCGCTGACTCTTCTGTCTCCCCCTTCCACATCTCAGGGCCTTTGTGATTACAGAGGGCCCCCATGGAGACTTCCCCTCTTTCCAGGGGAGCTGACTACCAACCTTAATTCCACCTGCTGCCTCAGTTTCCCTTTGCCACGGGGACCTCACACAGGTTTCAGGCACTAGGATGGAAACATCTTTGAGGACATTGCTCTGGCTGGTACATCAATCATAGGTTCAAAACTCCATTTGGCTATTTCCCGACTGTGCAACCCAGGGCAAGTTGCTTGACCTTTCTGAGCCTCCTTTCCTCATCTGTAAAAGCAGCTCAGTAAAAGTTACCTGTGTGCTTTTCTCAGATGGTTAGAGAGCCAGAGGTGCAGGCTGGTTCATAACGATTAAGGGGCTACTCCGGTCATCCCTCAGTTTTCTGTGACAGTAGGTAACTTTTGATAATCATTCTTCATTGATTCTACTGTTTTATCTGTTTTAGTTGTGTGTTTTTTTTTAAAGGATGTATGACCCCAAATGACCATGTTGTTTTTACTGTTCATCTGTATGGATCTACATCCTGTTGGTAAAACAGCCATATAAAAACCCCTCTCTTTTTGCCTTTCTGATTTCCCTCCAAGCCCTCCCCCTGGCTCATGGGGACAGTCTAGCTCAGACACTCGGGTGTCCAGTCCAAGTTACAGCCCAAATGCTCTGGTGTGTGGGGCAGCCTGTCTCACCTGTTAATTTGGGCCGGGGACAGAGAACACTGGTGACATTGTTCAGGTTAATGATGGAGGGTTAGGCACCAGGGAACGGGAATGCCATAAGGGTGGTGTTGATTACTTCTGTGATGAACGTGGCTGCGACCCAGGAGTGAGGGTGAGCCACTCCGAAGTGTTGCTTTGTGTCTGCTTGGTGAAGGGGGGGCTGGTGTTGGGAAATAGTGTCAGTTTGTTGGAAAAAGGATGGCGAGGTTTCTCCGGAGGCCTGCCTTGGTGAAGAGGGCAGATAGTACAGTGCGTGACACCGAGACATGTCCTAGCTCTGTCGATCATAAGACACCGTGTGTTCACGTGTGCTCGTATGTGGGCATACGTTAGCAAGTGGGAAGCAGAAGATCATCACGTGCTAACGGAGGGCGGTCTCACCAGCTGTCTGGTGAGTCAGACTCAGAGAGACGAGTGTTTCAATGACGGCAGCTTACCGTAGGAGACGCCAGCATGGAAAGTCCAGCCGTGGAGAGCAATGTCCTCGTGACTCGCTGTCAACCTGGTGTGCTTGCTGTCCTGTCCCTGGCTCCAGACCTTTCAAATCTTGCTGGCCCCATGTGTTTTGGGAGCCCATTTAAGCATCCCTTTCTGGCTTCCTTAACTAGGGCCCTGGATTATTTCTGCTTGTTTCTCTGTTTTTGTTTTTGTTTTCCCCTTTGGTTTTATTTGTTGTTTTTTTTTTCTCCTTTCCTGCAATTTTCTGTAAAAAGTTCCCTTTCTTAGCTTGGTCCCCGGTCACTCACTGCCCGCACCAGCCTTAACCTCACTCTAGAAGGGGACAATGACTTGGTCCTGCCTTTAGAATTGAGTGTCTTCATCAGGCAAGGCTGGCACTAGACAGAACAACGTCCACTGACAGTCACAGGGAGGAAACCAGTCCCAAGGATAGAACATGAACGGGGTGTGGCAACAGACACATTAGGGTAGCTGAGACCAATGATTCTGGCCGCAAATTGAGGGTGTTCCAAATAAGTGGCTAAAAAAACGGATGGGAAATCTAATAGCAAAAATTCTAAGTGATCTAAACAGGGATCCTATTGTAACTTACCAACATCACATCATATTAGTCAATCATGGTGCGTGTTTTTTGCTCATTTATTAATTTTTCACTTACTCATTACTTTTGATTTTCAGCGTGGGATTCTGCTCCTAGTTAGGACTTGAGTGGAAGACTGGCCAAGTGGGAAAGAACAAGGCTGAGCTATCCTTGAAGGAGTGAGTTATTGGATGCTTTATGAGAAAGACATAGAAATTTAAGGCGGGGAGCATTTCTTGGGGTGCAGGCTGGGAGGGGCTTTGAGTGCCTGCAGACTCCCTCCCTGTGTCTCTTGCTGAGATTTCTTCTAGAGCCTGGGGTATATGTGGTCTTCTAGTGATGGCCAGTCAGACTCAAACGTGGGAAGGGTCACATATGGGGATTTGGCTGGGCCTGACAAAGAGAGAATGTGGGAATCCCATGTTGGATTCTGTTATGTCACCAACGATGTGTTAGGACAAAACCTTCCCAACCTTCACCCCACTATCATTCAATGTGGTGAATTTGTCTGTCCACAAAGAAATAAAATGGCACTAAATGGGTCTTGTTAGGGATTTTGGGGCTACAGCAACAACCCTGGATAGTCTTTGAGATGATCATCTTTGCAGAGTCCTTATTTATAAGGATGAGTTACCTTGATTCCAGTTATCTTGAAGTCAAGGCAGGAATCAGGGGTTGGGAGGTTGGAGTTTAGGGAAGTAGTAACCCTGGGGTGGGGCTGTGGCTTTGTAAGTTGATGAACCTCACAGGAGAGGCTCAGGGGACTGGCGTCTCCATGGGGATAGCCCCTCCGTTGTTCACTGCTGGACCTGACCAGGTCTGTAATAAGCCAGATGAAATGTAGCCATCCTGGAAGGGCCCCACCTTATCCCCCAGAGACCCCTGCTGTATCCATGGAACACACCAAAGCAAACCCTTGAAATGTGAAGAATTTACTCAAGCTCGATTTTTTTGGAGGGGAGGAGAGTGTGGAATAAAATGGATGAAATCACCAAAAAGAAAACCCTTTCCTTTGAAACATGAGTTACCATGTGTGGTTGTGTGTGTGTGCGTGTGTGTGTGTGTGTGTGTGTGTGTGTGTGTATCAGGTCTAGATGAACAGCAGTGGCAGAGGGAGAAATTGGCTTACACCATTGATCGTCAGGAGGTGGGGGAAATAACGGAATCGTCTATGAGGCTTTGATAAACTTCACATTTCCCCCAAGGTATTTGCTGGGAATTTTGCACTTTCTGGGGTGGGGGTAGGAGTGTGTGGGAGGGTGGAGAACGGGCAGGGTGGAGAAGGAGGGGAGACCAGAGTGAGTGTGACGTCGCCGCTCCCTCCCTGTCATTCAGCTTGGCCAGCCGTGAACTGAGAGGCTCAAACCACAGACATCTGCTGCTCATGGTTCTGGAGGCTGGAAGTCCAAATCAAGGTGTCAGCGCCCCTGTTCTCGGCGGGGGCTCTCTCCCCCACTGGTAGATACGCCATGTCCTCACATGGTGGAGAGATAGGGAGCTGCGGGTCTCTTTCTCTTCTTTTAAGGGCACTAATCCCATTGTGGGGACACCACCTTCATGACCTCGTCTAAAACACAACCACCTCCCAAAAGCCCCACCTCCGGATGGCCTCACATTGGAGGTCAAGGCTTTACTATGTACATCCTGGGGGGACACAGATAGCCCGTCCATGACATCCTCCAAGTTGTGAGCCACCGCTCCTCATGGTGTGTGTGTCGGCGGGGGGGGGGCGCTTTCCATTTTTGTGCAGAATTGATGAAACCCTCGGTTGTTTTGCCAAAGGGAGCACGCAGTTCGTGCTCACCTCTCAGGGACGCCGAGGCACCCACTTAAGAGATTCCTGGCAATGATTCCTGCAGGGAAACTGGGAAACATTATTTACCATTCAGCATAGGCAATGAGTATTAGAAGCTGACTTCTAAATTTAGAGATGATTCATGTAATTTGGAACAGCACTGTTTCAAATCGCATTAAAAAACCACAGCAGGTGGCCCCGAGTGTTAAAACATTGTTTGCATTTTTCTGGAAGGAGACAGAACTTCAGAACCCTGGCTGCTCGTTCGGGGCGGTACAAGGACACGGGAGCTGGAAGAGATGATATGGGTTTAGGAGAACTGCGCCCGCTGACCTTGACCTCCACATGCTTTTTTTTCTTCTCTGTTGTGTTCAGGGGGGTCTCTTGAGACCATCGAGGATTCTGTTCATCTGTACAGCATGATTCTGTTAATCTTATTCTGTTATTATAACGAAGACACCCAAAGAGAGGAAAAGGTCTGTAGGACAATGAGACAGAGGGTTCATCTGACTTTTTGTGGTAGTGGGGGGGGGTGTGTGCTGTCGATTAAATCCTTGGGCCTGTTTTCATGTTCTGTTTCTGGGTCATTTTCCGTGTTGAGTGGTTGGGGTTTTTGGATATTTGAGATGTTAAGGGTGGGGCAGGGAAACATCGTTACGGCTTTCTGGCAGGACAAAAGGTCTGGGACCTGAGCAGCTAGAACTGAGTTTCAATGCCAGTACTGTCTTCTCATTTATCAGAGCACCGTGTTCCTTTTCAGCGGTGTCTCCATGGACGGGGGCCAGACAGCCCTTGTTTAGGGAGGGGTCCTGAATAATGGGGCCTTTAAACATCCTCAGGAGAGCGTTTCCCAAGGTTCTTACACCTGTCACACCCTTAAAGATCTGGATGCTGTATTTCGAAGAGGACCTGGGCACATGACTCTTGACATGCTGTCTCCTTTTTTTTTTTTTTAAGATTTTATTTATTTATTTGACAGAGAGATCACAAGTAGGCAGAGAGGCAGGCAGAGGCAGAGGGAGAAGCAGGCTCCCCACTGAGCAGGGAGCCCGATGCGGTACTCGATCCCAGGACCCTGGGACCATGACCTGAGCCGAAGGCAGAGGCCCAGACCACTGAGCCACCCAGCCATCCCTGACGTGTTGTCTCTTGACAGCTCTTCAGCCAGGTGGTTCTGGTCTGCACCCCGGGCCAAAATACACATCCATAAAGGATTGGCTTCTGGAGGCAGAGCTTGCTGTAGTCTGAGATGCTCTTATTGCCCAGGATGATGTGAATGGTGGCCGAGAGTTGGCTTAACCAACCTCTTTACTTGAAAAGTAAATTCTGTCTCTCACATCTCTGCCATGGGGTCATCTAACGTCTGTGTCAGTCTGTGCCGAGAGGGAGGGAATTGAGTGACTCTGGGTGAGAGAAGAAACTGTTCTCCGTACGGATCGGGAATCGGCAGCTTGTACCTTCCGTCCACTGGCAGGACGGGCTACGCAATGTGCAAAATGAAAACGGCGGGGTGGGGGGATCCCTTGTTCAAAAGTTAGGGTCTCAAGACAGCAGGGCGTTCTACCGAGTGGCCAAGTCCAGGGTTGTCCTGATGGAGGTGAGGTGCACTGTGTGACTCCCTAGCAGGCACGGCCATGAAGCTAGTCCCGTCCACTGGTCCTTTTCATCTTCTGGATCCAGGTTCTCTCCTTCTCTGACACAAACCTTGTTTACATAGTACCAGGGATTCACAAAACAACTGGTCGTTTCCATTCTGGGAGGCAGAAGTCGTAGCTAGAGGCCCGTCGCTTGTAAGGTAGAACATGGCTGTGGGAACATGTTTGGAGTCGGAGCGACTTTGGCTAACGCATCGATAGCACACATCGCAGAGGAAGCTCTCAATAAATGCCAGCTGATTTTTCTCGATGGGGACTGTCACTTTTGGGGGAAGAACAGTCTTTGCAGTTGTAATTGAATTAAGGACTTTGCGAGGAGATCGCCCTCATTACCTGGATGGCATTAAATGTCTTTACAACAGCAGGACGGAGAAAAGTTAGACAGAGGGAGGAGGTAGAAGCAGCGGAAAGGCAGAGGCCAACAGAGGAGAGATGCGTCCACAAGCCAAGGACGCCTGCCTGGAGACTCCGGAAGCTGGGGGAGGAGGGAAGCTTTCTCTCGTGGAACCTTCAGACAGAGCGTGGTCCTGCCAGCACCTGGGTGTTCAGACTTTGGCCCCCAGAGCTGTGAGAGAATAAATTCCAGTTGTTTGCTGCTATTTGGAATGGCAGCCCTAGGAAACTAAAAGGCTCGAAGATAGCTTCCAGAAGAAATGGTCTAAGAACCAGTGATCCCAGGGTAGCCAGTGGGAGATGCTGACACTGTGCCTCGTGTCCCTCCAGCTCCACTCTGAGGTCCCCTGCAGTGACACGGAGAGTTCTTTTATGTGATGGTGACCACCTCCCCCCGCCAGATGCTCACAGGTGTTGCTCAGCTCCCGGAGGAAGCTGGGGTCCTGGGAACTTGCCTCTCCTGGGGGTGGGGCAGCCCACACATGGGGTGGGGAGATAAGTCGATGTGTATCCCTTGAGGGACTCAGTCTAAGGAATGTTCCATAAGACAACTTGGAAAGTCATGACTGGTTTGAACCCAGGTGGCCCTCCAAGGTCACAAGTTCATGACTGTACCCTTCCTTGACTTGTCTCCCCTTGCTGTCTCCCTGTCCCGTCCCTTACCCACTCAGTCATTCCCTGAGAACACCTTCCAAGTGAAGGGTCTGTCTCCAAACCCTTATTTCAAAATCTTTGGTGGAAGGGAATCCAGCCCAAGACACTGAGCAACAGAACTCTTAGTGATGGTGGTTAAGGTACATGTTAATGAACATGCATGTGATTATGTTATCAGGCACAATAGAGGGTGGGGGACAAGAATAACCATATAGAAGGTATGGTAGCTTCATTCCCTTCTCGAGGCCCTGGTGAGTGCAGCTCTGATCAGGGAAACAATGATCATCCCATCCAAATTCCAGGAAAATGATCCGGACCAAAGCTGCTTTGGCAGAAAAGTTAAGGCTTATAGCCAAAATGCAAGTAATGGAAACTCTGAGGCTTCAAATAACCAAACAAAGTTTCATTTGATAACGAACTTTCCCAAGTGCCCTTCTAGTGAATTTATGTGGTTTGGGGTTGGGGGGGGGATGATAGGCTTCAAGTATAAACTGAGAGAATCAGAGAGACCCTCTGGAGACATTTGTGAAAATCTGCTAACTTGAATATCCTGTCAGTTGTCCTGTTAGTGGCCCTGGCAAGATCTGAGAGCCACGAGTTCTGTAAATGTACTCTCTTAGGGCGATCCAGATGTGTCCCCAGAGAGAAAGGTGACTCCCTGGCGGGGTGGTGGACAGACACACCAACTTGTTGAGTTAGTTATGGGTGAGTTAGGTAGTAAGTAGACACTTACCATCAGTTCCACACCCCCCCCCCCAGCTGATCTTAAAATAGGCAGGAACCCTCAGCAAGTCTCTACGGACATCTTTTCTGGTTTATTTGGAAAGGTGCTCCATTTTGAGTTGAGAGAAAAGAATTCTCCCGACTTTCGCTGACGGGTTGTTTTCCTTCCTATTTGAATGGCTTCTGCGTTGTGCATGTAAGATGGTAAGCCAAGTCACCGCATGCAGTGAGTAACTGTGCCCCTGCACACCAGGCAGCCCCTTGATCTTGCCTGACCTGAAGTAGGCATGTCACCTTGCGCCCTCGGCTCTGCAGAAGCCCCTGCCTACCTCCAAATCCGGCGGCGGGACATCTCCATGAGGGTATTTGCTTTGCTAAAAGCTGAGTTTTCACCTTCAAGATGAAGCTCTCTTAACCTCTCTGCACCTGTGACTCCTACCTGGCAGGGAAGACTGCGGTGGTTTAGGAACAAGTAAAGCATCATATCTGTGTCAGAGACTCACTTGAGTCTTTTATTTTCATTCTGAGGATTTCTTTCTGTGGTTGCTGTTGATGCTGGTGTAATTTGACAACACTTGGGAATACCTGCGTTTGCTTGCAATGTGGCCACGTGCGCAAGTTCCCGTCTTCTCCTTCTCGTTATATGTTGTGAAAAAACAAAACAAAACAAAACATTGCATTTAACTTCTTGGGCATTTTAGAGGTATGACAGAGTGAAATGTGGGCTAACTTAACAATGCACTCTTTTCTTGGAAATTGAGTTCTGACTAGGCAGGCAGCTGGTCACTAGTCACATGTAAAAATCAATAAGCCGGATGAGGATAAGCAGGTTGGGAAGAAGCGTTTCGTGTTCCCTAGGTTGACTGGCCTGGCGACTTGAGTTTAGGAGGTTGCTGCTGATGGAAATGTTCTTCCTCTCGCTCCTGCCCAGCTCCCGTGGGACGCCCCCATATCTGCCTGGAGAAGTCCCTTTTCCTGACCCAGGTATCCAGATCCTACTCCTTCTTTCTCCTCCAAGCTCCTCTCAGGAAAAGACTGGACCAACACACTTTATCCTGAGATGGGAATGCTGGCCAAGCTAACTGCGTCCAGTCCTAAAGATTACTAGCATTTTAGAAAGATCACTGTCCAGTTGGAAAGATTGGATGAACCGCTGAAGTAAGTTCAGATACAGCCTTGGAGACTTTTGCTTTGGGCTGGTTTGTGCTGCTGGTGAAGCAGGCTTAGAGCCCATCACAGAGGGGGCTCTTGACCCCCATGGCCTGTGGCTGCTTTGTTCAGCAGTGGGGTCTTGCTTTCTCATCACATCCTTACTGATGTCACCACGCCCAGGAACCTTCATCCTCTGTGGGCTTGTCCGTGGGCATGTCCAGTCCACAAGGAGAATCCCCAGTTACCATGCCAATTTCATCTGGGGCTGTGTAGAGCCTAGGAATGATACGGACTGAACTATGTTACCATCTGGAAACTCCCAGAAGCCTGGGAGTTCTTGACTCCTTGTCATGAATTCTCAATTTGCCTTGTTGGCAGGTCCGTAGTTCAGATAGTGGAGGGGGGGCAAGCAGGTGGGGAGCAGCTGTTGTGGACTTAACAAAGATGAATGGGGATTCGTCTGAGGACGCAGAGGTGATGGGAACCTGGGGGTGAGGGGTGACCAGGCTGCCACATCATTTGTCACATCAGAGCTAGGAAGGCCCCTGCCAGGGCTATTATGTGGTGGGGTGGGGAAAGCAGTTTTCCAGAAACCTTAAGAAATGACAGGTGTGAGTTAATGACCAGAACCCCTGAAACAGGGGCGCCTGGGTGGCTCAGTTGTTGATTGTCTGCCTTTAGCTCAGGTCATGGTCTCAGGGTCCTGGGATCGAGCCCCGCATTGGGCTCTCTGCTCAGCGGGAAGCCTGCCTCTCCCTCTCCCACTCCCCCTGCTTGTGTTCCCTCTCTCGTTGTGTCTCTCTCTGTCAAATAAATAAATAGAATCTTAAAAAAAAAAAAAAAGAATCCCTGAAACAGGTTTTTGGTTCTCACCGAGGGGATTTCCCCTACGGACTGGGAAGTGGAGCCGTCATTTAACAGGATCGATGATTTTTTTCCTGGTTGTTTCTTCATTGTTTGACTGTTCCTTTCAGTGAGCAAATACTCAGCTGATGAGTTCATCTATGTACCTGTCAGGTTTCCTTCTGCAAATAGGGGTCTGGGTGGGGTAATCAGGGGATTTTAGACCCCAGTGGCCACACACTTCATAGACGCAGAAGAAACTAAAATGCAAAGGCGTGATGATAATGGGTTCTTTACCTTCACTATCCCTGAGACGTTCTTGGCTCAATGGAAACTGGGGCTCAAAGTAAATACGTGGCTTCTCCATGGCAAAGTAGCTGGGGACCTTGAAACCTGTGTGTCATGAGTCCCGTCAGTTAATTTCTGGCACCCAGTGTCTGGGGGTGAGTCGTGGCTAGCAGGAGGAAGCTGCCCTTGCTTCAGCCGAGCCCTTTGGGCAGTGGTCTAGCTGATGTGGTCCCTGTGCCCTTGGCTACCTGTTTTCCTGGTTCCGTTAGTGTGGCTGCTGCCTGTTGCTGCCACGCCCTTCTCTCGTCCCCAGTGCCTCAGCTCCCCATGTCAGGCCCCAGCCATGCCCAGTGGGCCGGCAGCCCTTGTGTTATTCTAAACAGCTTTAGATACCATGATACTTGTATCAGCACTACATGCGTGTTAAGAGCACGAGTTCTGAAATCTGGAAGATGCCATTTTGTATCCTGAGTCTGCTGCTCTGAGCTCTGTGACTTTGCGCAAGTGACTGAACCACTCTGAACCTCAAAAGCTTTTTTTTTTTTTAATGTGCAAAATAGGGTTGACCCCAGAACATACCTTACAGGGCTGTCAAGACGATTAAATGAGATCACGCGTGTATAGATGTTAGAACGGTATCCACTTCCTAGTAAATGCTCAATCCATGTAAGCTATTATCACATCATCAGTGTGGTCGATGATCTAGAATTCCCCATCTGTGTTGCAGACATAGAAGACCAGAGACAAATTTCAGATCCCTGAGAGATGAGTGGACAGGATGAAGAGATTCTGTAGCCTGTTGTGGGGAACTTTGGGAATATGCAGAAGAAATTATTTCAATCGGATTAATAATAATAAATGTGGTCTTCAATGCCTGACTTTTTCTCGCAGTTCCTCGGGGCTGAGTCTGAACCATGGAGAAGCCATAGAAAAGCAATTCTGAGTCAACAAGCACTTCAAGATAATAGCTGACCTTGTTGAACAGAGATAACAATGGGCCCTGGCTCATGGGATTTTTTTCAGGGACTTAGTAACAGATATTATGCTCCTGGCATGGTGCCTGGCACTTGGGTATTGCTCAGGAAATGTTAGCTGCTGTGATAATTATTATATGTAGCATGCTTTAAAGTTTATAAAATGCCTTCATATCCTGAAGTGAGGGGCTGGGTGAAACAAAGATGCTTAGGGACCGTGAAGATGGTCAGCCCAACAATGTCTCCCAAGGTTTCACAGGTAGGGGTGCCATAGCTTTTCTTTGAGAAACCTTGGGTTCCTATGGTGGGTTTTTTTGGTGTGTGTGTGTGTATGTGTGTGTGTGTGGATTTTTCCTCCCATTTCCTCCTCACAATAGCAAAGTGGGAGATCTTTCACTCCGGAAGAATCTGACCCATGTCCCCGGATAGTGGGAAACACCGGGACTGGCATGTAATTTCTAGCCAGAGAGAGCTGAAGGTGCCATGATCTGGTTGGCACTGCCCCCCACTGCAACTTTCTGGAAGTCAGGGCAAAGATTGGTGTGTTCTGTATATTCTAGAGACATCTAGAGACCCCGATGTGGGATGTAGCTTGGAGCTGGATTAAAAGGATCCTGGTTGGAAGGACACAGGGGTCCTCATAATGAGCATCTGAGAGGTGGCAGCCAGAATTCAAGAAGCTGGGGGAGAGAGCCAGAAGCTGCCAGCAGGAAGTGCTTTGACTCTGGGGAGGGAGCTAAAGTGCCCCATGGGGGCGACTTTGAGAAAACCCACTAAGCTGCCCGGTAAGGCAAGAGTCAGCTTTGGACAGCCTGCACCTGCAGAGAAGCAATAACGTATCACAACTGGACCTGCCTCGCAAGCTGTTCCAGAACTTTCTCTCTGCTGGACACCACAGGAGCCGGAAGTAGGGAGACCGTATCCCTGACTGTGCAAAGCAGAACATTGTTGGAGGGAAAGAAAGCACTCTTAGTAACCCTGTTGGGCAAGTGGCATAAACCAGACGCTTCTGGGCAAACTGTGCGGTCATCCTGGGCGGTAAGCAGGTAAGCAGAGGAAGGGAGGGGAGGAGTTGGAGAGAGCTGGTCCCTGGGGGTCCAGCCACTTCCCTCCCCCACCATGCATCCGGGTTTAAAACAAGCACCCACTCTCCCCAGGGAGGAGGAGGGGAGAAGCTGCTGTTGAATGAAATCTGGAGCTTCATTACGCTCAACTGATACTCTTCTCCTGATTGATACTGGCCAGTCCAGAAAAGCTCTGGAACCTCCGAAGATTTCATGCAGTGACAGCAAGAGAGTGACTCCGACAGGCAACAGATTGCCAGGGAGCGTAGCACAAAAGCAAAGGTGCTTTATGAGTCCACCTGATAAAGATTAGCCCTTTCGCTGGAACACTGCAGGGTCTGAGGTCCGTAATTACGGGGCTCATCTAATAGGTGAGGGTACCACGTGAGAGCCCGTGCTCTTCATGCCACGCATGTGGTATTGGGGTTCCTATCGTTCCATCCTGCCGTTGAGCATGCGTTTCTGGGCATTGGCACAGTCCAGGGCACTGGGGTAGGTACCGGGAGCCCTCGGAAGGGTTGCCATGGAGACAAGCCCCGCCCCAGGCAGAAGGCTGGCTGAGACAACCTAGGCTAATGTTGCCGTCCCCGGGTGATTCTCCTTGGATGAAGCGCTTGTGTCATCCCCTGTTCTCCAGAAGCCCATATTAGCGTCATTTTTAAATTAGGAAATCTGTGGTCTTTTTATTCCTTGGCGAGGCTTCTCAAGACACAATTCTAGGGTTTCTGCTCATTTCTGTGAATGTGGTTTGGAAGGAGGCGTTTTTTGGGTGCTCACTGTTCTGTTGCCCTGGACCACGTGTTGAAACTTTAACGCCAA
Source organism: Mellivora capensis (assembly GCA_004024625.1). Classification (NCBI taxonomy): domain Eukaryota; kingdom Metazoa; phylum Chordata; class Mammalia; order Carnivora; family Mustelidae; genus Mellivora; species Mellivora capensis. The sequence continues at coordinate 41,823 of PISX010003187.1, read as the reverse complement.
CAGTCTTTGTCACCCAAGGAAAGTTAGGCAGTTGGGACCGCTTTGGAGGGCTGGGGGCCACATGTCGTGTCGTTCGTTTTGTTAACGAGGCTGCTGTGTTCAAGGGGCTGCTTCATTCTGACATAATAGGCCAGAGATTGAAATTGATTTCCAACCCAGCGTGGTCTGGGAACATCTCCGAGCTGCCTTTTGGGATCTAATCTCTCTGCCCACTTGTGCAGAGAGGTTGGATGTCGTTTAAATGGATGTCAACGTGTTTGTTCTTGATGGATAAAGTGACTTAATGAAAGCTTCAAGCTCAACATAGACCACCAAGTGATCGGCTCCCGGAGAAAGGCCACTCTGGCAACATTAATAGGAGCGCAGCGCCCATCCAGGGAGGTGATGGGCTGCGAGACTCATCAGCCTGCTTTAGCTTGTGCCCACTTGGGGATGTTAACAAGATAATGTCCATTTAGAAGAGGGAAACGAGCCCTGGGAAGGATCTGGGGTTTGAGAGGTGGGGTGAACGTTTGAGAGGCAGTTACCAAGGCTTCATCTGGCAGGATGGGAGAACAAGAATGTCATCTTTAAAGTTTAGAAGGCCTGTTTGAAGCTGAGGGTGTAGGTTTTATTCAGTGTGTCTTTGGGAGGCTATGGGTAGGAATCATGGAAAGGAAGATTTTGTTTTCATATGAGGAAAAGGGTTCTAACTGTAATTGAAGTATTTGGCTTGAAGGGGTCTGAGGCCTTCATCCCTGGGGTCTGTGTTGAGCCCCCTTCTTTGCTCATTGCCCTACACAAAGACACACAACAGAGGGAGGGTCTTTGGCTCAGGGAATTCACCTGGGCCTCATCTACTTACACCCGCTCTGGCCTTCCTTGGGCACCAGTCTCCTTCATTCTCAACAATCTCATCTTGGTTCCTTCTCAGCCCCTTTTATAGGCATCTCTTTTGTAGTAGGTCAATGAGTTCCAGAGGTGGGCCATTGAGGGCTGCTCTCAGCACCACAAAGCCATCATGGATACAAGCATTCATCCTTCTGCCCCAGCAGCCTCAGAACCTGACTTCTACCTCATGGTCAGAGATGAATCCTTGCGCTTCCAGCCATCACATCTGCATCCCAGGCAGACAGAAAAGGTGAGCTGACAGTTTCCTTATACTTTTGTTCTATCCTATTAAACAAATCTTAGGCTGGAGAAAAGAATTTTTTAGTCCAAGGTCCCTTGCAAAGAAATGGGAACAAGAAGGAGACATCTCCAAATTTGGAGATAGGCAACTGACAAAATTCTGCTGTGATTCTCAAATGGCCCAGACCCCTCTCCTGAGTTCTATCCTGGTGTCCATTGTTCCCCATGGAAGCTCCACCTGGATTTCTCATCGACACCCCAGAACCTCCCTCCAGGCTTCTCTCTTAGGTACCTCCAGCTCCCTGTTACGCAGACCACAGCCCAGTTGTCATGGCGATGCTTCCCTCACTCTCACTCTTCTCAACTCCGAATCACTCATCCAGTCACAGACATATCCCGGATCCATCCTCTTTTCCCCACGATCTCCTGCCTTAGTCCACACCAGCACCACCTATAGTCTTATTTATTGGAAGAACCTGAGCATGACCTTCCCTGCTTAAACAGTGCTTTGTCCAAGATTCTCTGCCATTGGCCTGCCCTGCAGGGCACCTCGTGAGCATGCCTTTGCCGACCCTCCCATGGGGATCTCCATCCTTCCCTGCTCCCCTCCTTCTCTTCAGCTGCCAGGACCCAATCCCGAGTCTTGTCTCTGAACATTGTCACTTGCATTTCTTTTGCATGTCACGCCTCTTCCCCCGTCCCCTTTCCTCTGTTGATCTGACTCAGCCCTCTTACTCATTTGTTAGGTCTCCCAGTGAAAGTCACTTTCTATTTTTTCCTAGGCTAACATGTATTTTTTTTTTTAAGAGAGAGAGAGAGGGAGTGAGCACAGATGAGCAGTGGGGAGGGGCAGAGGGAGAGAGAGAGAGAGAATCTCTCGATGGGGCTTGATTTCCCATTGGGTTCAATCTCGTGACCTTGAGATCAAGACCTGAGCTGAAATTGAGAGTCAGATGCTTAACCCATGTAACGACCCAGGAGCCCCTAGACTAACATGTATTCAACACTAACTGCATGCATGGTGGGGTGCTTAGCATCTATATGGCTTATTTCATTTTATTTTTCTCTAGGACTCTAAGAAGTGAAAAACCCTATTCACATTTTACATAGACGGAAATTTGGGTTGTAGGTTATGTAAGAGCTAAGTAGCACGTCCAGGAGTCAAACCCGGTATTCTGCCATCAGAGCTCTGACCTTAACACGTGGAAATTTATGTGCCTCCCAGGAAATCTCCTGCTCCTTCTCCTGTCGCAGACTCTGCTAGGGGCTTGTGACAGGGTCCCGAGGCACCCTCCCCCACTGCACCCTCCATCACACGTCTTTACATTCCCTGGCGCCTTCGTGGCTCCTTCCATCCCTGTAAGCCCTCATTGCTTTCTGCTCTGGATTCCCGAGGCATCCCCCATCTAGGACTTGGTGCCTGGGTGCAGTTACAGAGCTGGTTTGGGGATCAGACAGCCTTAATCTTATCTGCATCTCACCGGTCGTGATGATCTGGGGCTATGACTTAACCTTCCTGTGCCTGTGTAAAATGTGTACGAGTATGAAGCAGACGCTAGAGGTGCCTTCTTCAGACACGCTACGGAGAAGGAGTAGGCGATGTGATACGCTGAATGTTTGTGATTCCTGCCCTCCCACCTCCCCTGGCCCTGCCACGTCATATGTTGAAATCCTAACCCCCGAAATGATGATATTTGGAGATGGAGGTGATTAGGTCCTTAGGGTGGAGCTCTCCCAAATGAGATTAGTGCCCTCATAGGAGAAGCGAGCACTGTTTCTCTACGCTCTGCCGTTTGATGGTCCAGCTAGAAGGTGGCTGTCGACGAACTAGGAAGCAGGTTCTCATCAGACTTTAGATCTGCTTGCTCCTTGGTCTTGGAGTTCTCAGCCCTCAGATCTGTGAGAAATAAATGTTTCTGTTCCAGCCACCCAGTCCGTGGTGTTCTGTTGTAGCAGCCTGAGCTGAGACAGGTCCTCCGTGTAGAACACCTGGTACACTGCTGGCGCTCGGTACGCCCTCCAAGGTTAGTGGTTCCTCTTATCCTTGCTGTTCCTGTTGTCATGCATACATCACGCCGTCTCTGCTGCTCTGTCGCAGTTCGAATCCACGCACCCGACTCTCGTCCCTAGACTGGTGGTTTCTTGAAGGCAGGCGCCATGTTGGGCCATCGGTGGGTCTCTAGGCTCTGGAGAGCTGCCCAGAGCATAGCCCTGCTTAACAGAAATTGGGGGAAGAAGGGGATGGTGACTGTCTTCCCCGAAACCCCTCCTAAAGAAGTAGCATCAGAAAGATTGTTGAGTGGAAGCTGGTGACCCAGATTGGTTTGTCTTGGGAAAGGTCACAGCCAGAAAGCCCAGCCTTCTGGGCCTCTCCGGTGGCCAGCTGGTTCTGCATTTGCTTAGATTTCCAGACTAAGAGATGAGCGTCTTCTTTCCAGAAACGGTCTTGGGGGGTGTACAGGCCATTATGCCGAGAGGCAGAGATGAAGGTATAAATTGTATTTTCCGTGTCTGAGCCATCTTTCAGTTGTCCGGGAGAGCCATCTGCTAGAAGGCTCAGGACGTAGTAGCGGAGAGGAGGTGCCCCAGAAGCAGACAGCCCTGGGTCCAGTCTGAATTCCACTGTGAACCCCACCCCCATGTGACAGGGGGCCAGCAATATAGCAATACCAAGTCTCAGTTCCCTCCATTAAATGGGGCTAAGTATTATTGTTGGGGCTGGTTATAACGCCTTTCATACAGGCGTTCTAGGAATTGAAAGCAATACATGAGAAGAACTTGATACAATTTTGAGCAGGCAATATCTGTTAAATGACTATTAGGTTCATTTGTTTCATTTTATTTTTGGGGGGAGAGAGAGAGAGAGAGAGGATGCACATGTGAGCACGGGAAGGGGCAGAAGGAGGAGAGAGAATCGCAACCAGATTCCACGCTCCGTGTGGAGTCCTCCCTATGTGGGGCTCGATCCCATGACCCTGAGATCATGACCTGAGCCAAAACTAAGAGTCGGACGACTAACCAACAGAGCCACCCAGGTGCCCCAAGTTTTTTTTTTTAAGTTTTATTTTTATTTAAGTAATCTCCACACCCAACATGGGGCTCAAATGCACGACCCTGAGATCAAGCATTGCAGGCTCTTCCAACTGAGCCAGCCAAGAAGCCCCAGACTGTTACTTAGTTTTATTACCATTAACTTCCCCTTCGAAGAGCTTCCCAGTCTGTATCTCAAGGCACAGCCCGAGAGATGACCTTCAGCGTCCTGGGTAATTCTTTCTGGTATTAATCGATTACTCACTGATGGCAGAGTCTGGTGCTAACCTCTTCAGGGGTAGGGTTCAGGCAGGAATGGAGCCCTCCATGAGCGGCTGCTTTTGCCTTAGGAAGACAAGACAGTTTCCTACACTGGAGCAGAGAGAGCTTCACCTCGCTGGGCCTCAGTTGTCTGACTGATAACATGGGAGGTTACCGGCCGAGAGCGAGAACTCGTTGAACAGAGCTACAGCATTCTGAGGACGCAGAGAACAGTGGGCGGATGGTTTGATGCCCACGACCTACAGTGCTGATGTGGAAATTACTGGAAGATGGCAGAGAAGTTCTCCAACCTGAGAACGGAACCTTTCGCGCTGCGCCGATGCTGTGCCCCCCAGGAGCAGAACATGACCCTGTTTGCCCTGTCCCTTTCGACTGAGAACGTCTGGTCACCCTACAGGGCTCTCCCCAGGCTCTCCTTCCATCGGGCAGGTCTCCCAGGATCTGCCTCTCCTTTTGTTTCCCTTGGCCCCCCAGTCTTACCCCGATTACAGAAGTTACTCTAGTCCAGTGCTCTTGTCTGCGAGCCTAAAACCTGAATCCTTCCAGGCCACCCTGCTTTATCTGTCAGTTCTTCCTGATGCCTGAAACACGAGTATTTCATAGTTGAACGAACGGCTAGACATCATTTAAATGAATATGGAAGGGAATGAATGGAGTGCCCCTAGCCCACAGTTATTGCCTCTTTATTGGAGGAGCGGATATATGCTTCAGGAGCTTCCAGAACCAATTTCTCCTTCTCTTCATGACACCATGCCGTTTCCGTGTGCGTGCGTGGTGGGGACCCACCGTTCTGTATGGTGGCCCATGGCATCCTGGAGAAAATGGCGCCACTCTCCTCCTCCTCAATTACGCAGTAAAGTCCCACCCCTAGGAATAGAGGATTATCTGAGGAAAAGACCTGTGACTGGAATTGTCTAATCAGACCAAAGCCCAGGACACGTGTTTTAAGACAGAGGGAGAAAAGCTCTTCCCACTGGAAGGGGAAGGAACCAGGAATTCCTTTTCTGCCAGAAATAGTCCCATCTGTTATCTTGGTTTCTCTCTGCATGTTAGCTTTCTCTTCTCTTAGATCAATTTTCTTTTTTTTTTTTTAAAGATTTTATTTGACAGAGAGAGATCACAAAGTAGGCAGAGAGAGAGGGGGGAGGAAGCAGGCTCCCTGCTGAGCAGAGAGCCCCATGCGGGACTCGATGCTAGGACCCTGGGATCATGACCTGAGCCGATGGCAGAGGCTTAACCCACTGAGCCACCCAGGCGCCCCGCAGATCTGCTTTCTTCACACATCAGGAGATATAGCAACCATAGATTCTGGGCTTCTCACCCGGGAGAAGGAATTCTGATGTTAGTCTCCAGTCTCACAGGGGCAAGAGGGGGTGATTAGCATGCAGGCCATCTACTTGTTTTGGAGGAGGGTGGAGGTATGGATTAACCTGAGGTCTTGGTTAGTCCAGTAAGCATGTTAAAACTGCGACCACGGAAAAGCTGAGCCTGTAATTTCTAAATAGCAGGGGGACATAAAAGCATAAAGGAAAACTGATTAATTTAAGGATGCAGAACTGGAAACATTAAAAAGCATGAAAATAACAGTGAGAAAGCACAGAATAGAATAGTGAAAAATGAATACGTAAAAATCAGTTTGCTCATTCACCGTGCGTGGGCTCATCAGTCGAGAGGTAGACAATGAGAGACTGAAAGAAACAAGAGAAATCTGCCCAAGGCACGATACAGGAGACATACCCCAAACCTGAAGACAGAGACGTTGGCAGTGTTTAGATGGAAAAGACAGACGAGCCACCTACCAAGCGAGAGGAAGTTGTCACCTTCACATTGGACAAATGCTTTCTAAGGCAAGGGGAAGAATTAGGCATACTGATGTGATCTACACGATGTTAAACGTACCATTTCTTTAGAAATCTAAAACGACTTCAAACTCGACGTGCTAATAGTCTCAAAAAATATAAAGGAAAACTTGCTTGAGTTATATGGAGAACTGAACAAAACCCTCATGGCTCTGGGAGACTTCCGCATCACTCTCGACATCGGACACGACCGACCGAAACATGGAAGGCCGCAGACTATTTAAATATTTTCTGAAACTCTCCAGGAATGTCCAAAAGACATTCTCCATGCCCAGTAATTAGTGAATATGTATTTATTTCTACTGTACATGACAGGTTTGCAAAAATTGATCATTGATGAAGCCATAAAGCAAAAGTCTGAAAATATCAAAGAATAACATAAGAGGCAGCATTTTACTATCTACAGTCAATTAAATTAGATATCATAAAAAGTAAGTTGCAGAAATCCCTATATTTGCAACTTAAAATTTTACTTCTTTCTTGTGGGACAAAGAAGAAATCTTAGGGGATATTGGGATATATTTAGAACTGACTAATAGCACAATTATTACACGTGAAATCTTGTTCAACTGGGGGAAACAGGGTGCAGGGTACATGGGGCCCCTCTGTGCTATTTCTGTGACTTCTTGTTCCTCCATAATTATTTCATAATAAAAATCTCAGGAGTAAGAACACGTATGCTCCTCGCCCCCGCCTCCTCTGGATGAAACACGTTCGTGGGATATTAAATTTGCATTTCTAACCCAAGTGTGAGGCATCGCAGGTCCCTGACTTGACAGCAGCAGAAGGAGCAAGAAGGGGGTGGCGCAAAGTGGAGGGACTTTGGGGCTCAAGTCTCATATTGTGAACCGAGATCTTTTGCAAAAAATCAGAGACCTGGGTCAGGCTCGTGCAGGTCCTTCCACAGCTCCCTGACTTCCCTGAGACTCAGAATCCTCAGCTGTCCCACAGAGATAACACGGCTTGACTCACCTGGTTGTTGGTAGGTCTGAAAAGAACAAGGTTTTAAACAAATATCTGGTACATAGTAGATGCTTAATACACTTGACCCTGCCATGACCTTACTTGATCCTGGATTATCGGTGTGCTTTTCCTACTCTGTTGTAGGTGTATCGCTGCCCCCTCTTTTTGGAGTAGATAGACATTTTCCAAGAATGTCGCAACAGATATGGCTTTGGGGGGATTGCTCGCTTTATGATGACTCAGAAGGAAGAGGAAGGGGAACGAGCCAGGCAGCGCCATGAGGCTCTGAGGCAGATGCGAGGTGTGCACTGAAGTTTGGAGGTAACCAGCATAAGGATTCAGATGAAACAGGAAGTTTGGAGCACTGGTAGGGGTGACGAGTCCAATCATGGAAGGTTCTAGAAACTAAGGTCTGTTGGATTTATCCTGAGAACCTACATGAGCGTCTGTGGTTTGGAGAGAGAGGACTTGTGTCTTTTGGAGAGATCTGGTCCAAAGAAACGGGCAGCTGTATGTGCCCAAGAAGGAAGGCTCTGTGCCTCAACGTCCTGATATTTGGGTCAGTTGAGAAAGCCACATGCAAGTCCCACACGGTTATCTGGGTTTGAGAATGTGGGTTATTCATTGTGGAGGATACCTGCACATTGTTTGGGAGTAAGGAGCACGCTGTGTTCTAAGACCACAATCCAAAAGGAGGCTCCTTTCTGTCCCTGATGTAGTGATCGTGGGCAAGCATAGAGTGTTCTCGCTCTGGTGGGTGATTTCATGATGTTGGTGCCAACAACAGTATCCCCACAACTTGGCTGGACCTGATACATGCTGGTGTCTCCTTGGGAACGGACCACTGCCATTCCCTTCCTGAAAGGAGTCCAGAAGGAGGAGAAAGACAAGGCAGCAGGCCACACTATAGCTTGAGGGAGGAAGGAAGAGTTGAGATTTAAAAAAAAAAAAAAATCACCCAGTGCCCATGAATTCCCACATCGTTCCTGCCCTTGTACTATCGAAGTCCAAGTAGGAACCGTACCCAAAATGCATAAACCCACTGAGTTAAATTTGCAGAAAATAGGCAACCGTTGAATTTGTGCAGAGCAAGTCATCTGAAAGTATAAAGCCCCCAGACCACACTGATGACATGTTTTTCCCGGGTTACCAAGCTTTCCAGCATCATTTGGAAGGAATCAGAGCAGGTGCCTGGATACCATGCGGGAAACACAGACAGGCTCCCTCTGGCCACCCTGGGGTATGACATGTGACATGTCGTGAGCTGCCTCTCATTTTCCTCTGAGGATGGGACGGGCAATGCTGTGTAGCTGTTTGAAGGTCTAGGACCTTCTAAAAGACATGAAAACCTTGAGCCACTTCCCTTACCCAGCCTACATGAATCCAAATAATTATGGCAGAGAGGTTTTGAAGACGAAACCTTATTTTAACTCCTCATGTAAAGATGCTTTATTTCCACGTGATATATTACCCATTACTATGCGCCGGCTAACATGCTTCGAGAAGATATGTTCCCGAAAAAATGAAGTTTTGAGATCCCAGTCATAATTTGTGTGTGTGTAACAATGGACTCTCTTTACAGCCTCACATTTTCTTTAAGCATGGGGGTGCTTCGCATGCATAAATCTCTGCGGCCGGGCAGGTCCGGGAGCTTTGCTAGGTTTTCCTAGAGCTCAGGGAGAGGAAAAATGATTTATTTGATCATGGATGAAGCCAAATATTTGCACACCTTGCAATTCGCCTATTGCTCACCTGGTGGTTTGGCCATGAAGGAGGAAGCCTGCCGCCCATGGGGAGTAGATGAGCTGTGCTGGCCTGGTGAGCGAGGTCAACCGTCCACCACTGTTTAAACATCTCTGACCTCAGGGGGCCCTGGAGAGATTAATGAAAGTCAGCGGAGATCACTTCACCATGCCTGATGCTTGCGTGACTGCCGGGCCTGACGGATGGCTGTTGGCGCCCTTCCTGTCTAGTCTATGGAACAGCTGTCCCGGTGTTGTAGGTAGTTCCTGGCCGTGACCACCCTGCGGGGAGGGCAGGCGCGTGATCAGCCCTCCGGAGCGGGCATCTTGGTGATCCCGGAAGTAAGAGGACCCCTGTATTTCCGACAAGCTCTACTGCTTATGTTGGGATTCGGGAATACAGGCGGTTGGTCGTCCTGCGGGCTGCAGCCCAGTTACCCCAGGTCAGATATAAGCTTTTCTTTGGGGAGGGCCAAAGCCATATGGAAGTCTAGAGTCAGAAGCATAGGATTTTAGAGCAGAGAGGACCGTGAAATGCAGGCCCTTGGTCAAGGTCAAAGCTGGTGTTCACGGCCCAGCTTAGGTCCTCACATGGTGCCCTGTCTTCCATGTCTCTGTCCTCTAGTCACTGAAAATCGCCAAGTGCTGCTTAACCAGGCCAACTTGGGGACTTCCAGATCTTACTGGCTGTGGGAGGGCTGTCCAGGCCCTGAGGTCTGGCTAGGGGTGCCTGACTAGGGAAATCTGAAGCTTTCCCACAATTTCTTGACTTCTCTAAGACTTCGACTCTCTGGGTCCCCTCTGGCTCCTGGCTCAGGCCTGTGAGGGTATTTCTGTACCTAAAACTCAGCCTCTCATGTAATTAAAAAAAAGAAAAAAGAAAAAAAAGATAGTCCAAGTAGGCCAAGGATGTTTTGATTTCAGGATACTTTACTTATTTATTTATTTATTGGTTTATTTTAAGATTTTATTTACTTGACAGAGAGAGACACAGTGAGAGAGGGAACACAAGCAGGGGGAGTGGGAAAGAGAGAAACAGGCTTCCTGCCGAGCAGGGAGCCGATGTGGGGCTCGATCCCAGGACCCTGGGACCATGACCTGAGCCGAAGGCAGACGCTGAACGACTGAGCCACCCAGGCGCCCCAGTTTCAGGATACTTTAAGTCTTGGTGGGAGAGGGTTAGGAGACAGGAAAGAAGAGGGTTTTTTCAGCAACAATGCAAACAAATATTTAAAAGAAGCAATATCTGGGTCACGTGGGTGGCACAGTTGGTTGAGTGTCTGGCGCTTGCCTTCGGCTCAGGTCATGATCTCAGGGCCATGGGATCAAGCTCCGCATTGGGCTCCCTGCTCAGCATGGAGTCTGCTTCTCCCTGTCTCTCTGCTTCTTCCCCCCCACCGCTGCCTCTCTTTCTCTCTCAAATAAATAAATAAATAAATAATGGAATGAGCACTATCTGTATCTGTTCTTTTTTCCTTTTGGGTAGACTTGATTTTTTTAGAGCAGTCTTATGTTCATCGCAAAACTGAGCAGAAAGCCAGGGTTCTCATAAACCCCCGATCTCCTACCCCCACCCCTGGATCCCCCATTATGAACACCCTGCACCAGAGTGCTACATTTATGGCAACTGATGGGCCTACAGGAACACACTATCAACACTCAAGCCCATGGCTACCACTACGGTCCGCTGTGGACATTGCACATTCTGTGAGTTTGGGCAAACGATGACATGTATCCACCGCTGTAATATGGTGCGACTAGTTTCACTGGCCTAAAAAACCTCTGCGGTCTGCCTCTTCACTCTCCTCCCAACACCCAGTGCCTGGCAACTGCTAATCTTGTTTCCTGCCTCCATAGCGTAGCCTTTTCCAGAATGTCGTGTAGCTGGAATCAGGTAGTATGTAGCCTTTCCAGATTGGCTTCTTCCCCTGGGTAATATGCCTCTAAGATCTCTCTATGTGAGGACAATTCCTAAAATGTCCTCATCCCCTAGCCCCAGGATCAGGCTTCCTCCTGCTTATAGATTCTTTCTCGAATCCCCACTCCCATCTTAGGACCTCAGTTTCTCTGTTCCACTTGCCCCCACGAGCTGCTCATTCTTTTTTCTCTGTTGTGCAGAGCAGCTTCTGTCCAACCTCTTACTCCTTCCCACACGCTCATGCGTATTCTCTGCAGCACCTCCCTTCCCCGCTGCGGGCTCACGAAGGTCTGCCTGCAGACAGAGCTGTGCTCTTGAGAGGGATTCTGTGAACGCAGAACTCTCCACCTCTGCCCCCACTAAAGCTGTTCTATGGGGTGAAAAGGTGGAAACTCACATTTGAGCTAGAGCAGGGCTAAGCCTGTCAAGAGTGGGCAATGGGGTTGCCTTTCCTGCATGGCTTCCCACCCACCACCCAGACTGGCCACAGAGCTAGTGCCTGGGTTACATTGAAAACCTGTAACTGGGATTTAACCCAGGAACCATGATCTGTTCTGGAATCCCTTTGCTGCCTTGGTGCTGACTTTCTGGCCATGGGCCCATATGCCTTCTGCTTCCCGTCCATTCCTCAAATGGAGATTCGTGTAGCTTTCCCAACGTTCAATGGCTGGTACTCATTCCTTCTCTTGAAACACTGATTTTCCTCCAAACGTGTTCAACCCCACAGCTTCTGCTGCCACTTCTCTATGCTCAGCCCCACTCCCTTTGTGAATTCTGGCTCAAACACTTCTCCCTGTCATCCTCAAAGTGTTGGAAGCTCAATGTCTAGCAAACCAAATTCATGCTCATCCCACCCAAACCCAGCCTTTGTCTGCCTTCCCCTTGTCCCTGTCTCCAGTCATCAAGGTTTTGGTTATTTGTCTCTTTTTTGTGTTTCTTGCCTTCTCTATGTCATGAGAGCCCAATCCCATTGATTATCCCTTTTGTGATTCTCTCTCCCTTCCCCTGACTACTCCTCGAGAGTCTCCGACCTCATTATCTGTTACCAGTTCTCTCAAAGACATCTGTGAGCCTGCTGCCTACTTCCCATGCTTCTGCTTCAGTCCTCCCAAAGGTGGCTCCTGGATTCTACTTCCTGTGGAGATTATCTGACCTGCCCTTCCCCTGTCCTTGCCCCATGACCTTCAATAGCTCTCTCTCGTCTATTGGGGGAAAAAACAGCAACAACAAAAAAAAATCAGAAAACCCCAAAACCACTTTAGTTAGGCTTCGCAGGCATCTGTGATAGAGTTTCAAGCAGACTTGCTAACCTCTTTCATTGTTCCTTTCTGTGGAACCCAGCCAAACCAGATTGCTCTCGGTTTCTGTCACCTACTGTATGCTTCCTCACTCAATATTTTCGCTTATGCTTTTCTTCCTCTGATGCTCTTTATCTCCCATCATTGCCTATCAGACGCTAGCTACACCTGGGGTACCACTCCAATGCTCTGTTTCCACAAAGCCTTCCCTTCTTGCTCCAAGGAGCAGTGCACTTTCCGTTTTCGGAAAGAAATGTTATTTTATTTTTGTTTCTGTACTTGGTGTGTTCTAATTTATAATTGTGTGTTAGGATCCCCTACCTTTCAGATTGAAGGCTCCTGTGGAGAGCGCCTATGTCTTGTTCAACTTTGTATTTTTTAAAGCAAGTAATATGTATTTAAATGAATCAGTTCATAAGACTGGCAGAAAGCACACTGGGTCCCAGAGGAGTAGAACAAAAAGAAGGTGGATTTGGAGGCTCTTGGGGGAGCAGGAAGTAGTTAGAGTATTGGTGCTGGTGGGGGATGTCAAGGTAAGTGAATAATACATTTATCTGGGGCAGGGGGCACTGCCAGGGGAAGACGAGATGTTGACAGCATCCCTCTCCAGTTTTACAGCGTTGCCTCTGGCTGGCCCCCGAGTATGGACATGGGCAGGGCTCAGACAGAGGATGTGTTGTGTTGGATTATTCATTACACTCAGAACAATAGGGAATTCTGCCGGGGAGGGTGGGTTAGGGTTGTGTTACAGCTCATAATATTACATCCAAGTCTTCTGTGTAATGTAACCCATTACCATATCCCCCGGGTGGCTCAAAGTCACAGAATCATGGAATGGTAGAATTGGAAGGAAATTCAAAGAGGAGTTGGCCAAATCCCCTAGTCTTATGGGTCGGGAAATTCAGGCCAAGCAAGGTTAAAGAACTCGCCCAAGGTTACACAGAGATAAATAGCAGAGTCAGGATGGGAACTAAAGAGAGAAAGGAGTAACTGTTCATCAAGTGCCTAGTCCATGCTGGGGCCCGTAGCTAACTGCTCCACCCCCCGCCCCTGAGCAAGGCGAATCTCACATTTCCCATTTGGGGACAAGGTGATGGCAGCTCAGGAAGCTGACATTTAACAGGTTAAGTCATGGATCCGTGATTTCACCCCAGAATCTGAATGATATCAAAGAGGTGGTCTTTCTATGGTTTGGGGCCACTTCTTTAAAGAGAAGTGGGGGAGAAGGGCACATGGGGCACTTGGGAGGGCCTTTGCAAGGACAGGCCAGTTACTCTGCACAAGGACCCCATGAGGCAGGGAGGATTTTGTTCTCAATCTGCTGAGTAGTAAGTCAGAGAGGCAGTCCTCCCAAGGTAGCCCAGCTCATACCAGGTGCAGTGAGGGTGACGGCTGGGGCCATTTTGAGCCATGCTAGACTTGAGTGTTTTCATTGTAAAAATAAGGAAGATGTGCCCCATGGTGATGTCCCACAGAATTCTACTCCTCCTTTGAGGCCCAGTGCCAGACACTTGTCTGCTTTAAAGCTTCCATTAACCAAAATCGAAGATGAACACCCACAGTTTGCCTAGAGCTTGGTAGGCATGGACCATCTTGCACGACGCACGTTGTCTTCGAAAATCTGTGTGGGAAGAGGGTAGAAGCATTGCTGGGAACCATGATGTCTTTCATCGGTAGGAGACCGAGGACTGGGAGGTGGTGTTTGCAAGGATTCTTTCCCAGACGCTGGGCCCCGGGAAGAAAGAGGATATGGATCTTGCCTGGGCCAATGGCACCCGTGACCATGACTTGGGCTTATGGCCCATTCTGAAGGCCTCTGGGCTTGGCATGGAGAACATTCCCTAAAGATGGGCATATCCAGGGGAGCTGCGGAAGGCAGCATTAAAATGAAGTGTAGAGGGGGATGGAAAAGCCACCGTGAATCTTATTCCCATGGAAACAGTAATTGTGGCCTTGGATCTTGAGCAGAGCGTAGGTAATTAAGTGAATCAGAGATGAAAATAGAGCGACTCATGGATCAATTTAATGGGTAGGAAGGGGCTTGGAATCAGAGTGTGGTCGTAGCCTGAGACAGCATCAGAAAGAAATAGCTGTGTGAACTGGGTGACCTTGGAGGCCACTTTGAAAGTCAAGGCTCCAGAAATCCTGACCTGGATCCTCCCATCTCTCCCAACAGACATATAACCCGACTGTGCTTGTGAGGAGGCCACTGTCTGAGTTTGACCAGACTCCCCATTTATCCGCTGGGGAGCACTGAGTATACCTGATTTTTCACTCCCTACCTGGCCACTGATAACTGGAGGACAGATCATTTGCAGTCCCCCTAAACTGGCCGGTACCAGATATCTAGGATCTTCGGTTTGATTTACAATAGCTTCTTAGTTGGGGTCTGGGCCGTTGTCCTCTGTATCTGCCTCAATGCCACTTCCCAGTGGAAAGTCCTAAACTCTGGGTCTCTACCTTCCAGCCAAACCAGTAACAAAAAACCTAAGGCGAACAAAACAAAATCCACCCATTAAAAAAAAAATCTATATATATATTTATATAATTTGGACTTTGAACTCAGGGGCATAAAACAGCTTTCAGTCAAATGACCCAATTAGAACGGTAACTAGAAATCATCGGATTCTAGTTCTAACTACGCTAAATCATGCCAATTGAAAATAAAAACACCCAAAAGAGATTTTGGTGGGTCTGAATAAATCCACAAGCAAAATGAGAGCAAATTCTCCTTACCTGCACTCCCATTTTGGAAAAGAGAATGATTCATTTGTCTATCTTACATAGAAACAAGGACCTTGATTGTGGTACGGGAAACATTTCTCATAAAAAGAAGGGGAAATTAGATCATCACTAAACAGATGATATTGGTTTGATGGAAAGAATGGAGTGGAAATCAAATGTGTATTCCCATTTAATTAATATCACAAACCATTAGAGGATTTTATTACCAAATGCTATTTATGGAAATGTGTATAAAAGAAAACAACTTTCTGGATCTCCAAGGGGTGTTTTTGAGATTCTTACATTTCCCAGTTTTCAGACAGTCTTTCTGGAAGAAAAAAAAAGTAAGAAAGAAACTGGATTTTTTTTTCTCATTTTAATGCAGCTTGACGCTCTCGAAGCTTTAACATGGGTGTCCCAGATATTTGCACTGAAAGCTGACAGGTGTGTTTTTGTTAGAGACGCTGACCCCCTTTCCCCGTTATCTCTCCCTCTGCTCCCTGTCCACCCACCCCGCTTTCCTTTTTATTAGAGTGTTACCTACAGCTTTCAGAGTCTTTTTCTTAACCACATTTACATACTCTTTCCCAAGGAGAGTTGCTTCTAAATTCAGACCAAAACACAAGCCACTCCACTTTCTTGATGTCGTAACGGCAGCAGAGGACAGAAGTCCCCCCAAAATGGTCAGGCTCCCTGCTTCCCCTGCACGTCTGCCAAGTCAGGTGCTCAGGGTGGTTGTCTGCGTGGCCCCGGGGGCCTCCCTTCACAGCGTGCTCAGCCGTGTTTTGTGTGTTTGGGCCTTGCCCTGTCTTAGATCTTGGCATATGTCACGGAAGGTTCTAGATCCAAGACCTGTCTTCCAGACACCTGAAGATTTGGGAACTCGAAGCCATGCATGGTGACCTGTGGTTCTCGAAAGCTTTACCCATCCCTACTGTTCTAGGCTAGTGGTTCTCGGAGTGTCCCCTGGGCCCCAGCAGCTACGGGGCATTTGACCAACATGCTGATTCCCAGGCCCTGCCCCAAACCCACTGAGTCAGCCTTTCCGGGGTAGGGCCCCGCAGCCTGTGTTTCCACAAACCCTCCCGGTGATGCATGTCTGGGTTGGAGGGTAGCTGTCCTACGCTCTTGCCTGCCCGGTCCCTGACAGTTTGTCCCCTTCATTGAAGGTGGTTTTTCATCCTCACACTTCCCCAGGACAGGTGTCACTTTGCCATTGGGCCATTTGGCTCCTAACATGTCAGGGACTTCCATACCCACAGTGGGAAGCATTTGGAACCACCGTGCTGCCTCTGCTTTTGAGATCAAAGCCCTGGGGTGGCACAGGGGTGTGTTTGCCCCCCGCCCCATTTCTAGTATTATTTCTGGACCTTCTTCACTTGCTGACTTAGTGTTCACCGTGGTTAGGGCGTTGGCCAGACCAAGCCTTGCTCGTGTTAAGCTGTTTCATCCTTACGACAATTTGCCGAAGGCTCCAGAGTCAGTGGGGGAGCTGGGAAGGCAGGTTAGGCAGGTCACCTAGAGTCTGCTGTTCCTAAGCACTCCACTGGAATGTGTCTCTGGCGACCAGGTGCCCATGAGGGCCTGGACACCGTATTTGGCCTCACCAGGGTTGGCCTCACGGCTCCTGGTGTCTGGTTCCTGTTCGCCTTCTGGATTGCTCAGTTACAAGAAATTTGGGATAACCTGTCACCTTTTCTATCCCCAACAAGGTCCAGGAGGGAGGATTGGATGCCCATTCTGTGGGCCTCTTCCTCGAGGTAAAGGTTGGCTAACGACACGACCTTGGCTTTGCACCTGCCGCACAATTCTGGCCCAGATGGGGATTTCTGCTTGCCAAGATCCCAGTCTCTCCCTCATCCCTGCTGTTTGAGTCTGAGTCACCAGTGTTTCCTGGCACTTGACTTATGGTGGGCTAGGGTGTGTGCTGAGCTCACACACTATTCCCTCCTGAGTTATCCTTCAGCCGAGAGAGAGTTTGTTTGTGCCGTGGTGTGTGGCCTCTCGCCCGTACCTGTAGTTCTCAGCCTTCCACTTCCATGCAGGTGACGGTCATGGTGCGACGAGGCAGACTCTGAGAGCCAAGTGGCTGGGTCTGCATCCCAGCTTGTGTGACCTTGGGAATCTTCTTTAACCTCTCCATGACACCTCATCTGTAAAGTGGGTTGATATCAGCAACACCTTCGCTAAGACCCGGATGCCAAGTTGTCCATGGTTGTGCTGACCCCCATGTCCATCCACCTCCCTGGCCCGTGTTTAAGAGTAATTCTTCTTCCTCCTCTTAGTCCATCCACGTTGTGATTTAAGTGACCATGTGCGGAATGCACGGAACACCAGGGAAATCTCACTTCCCATTGACTTCGTGGGATGAAGGTGAAAGGGTGCTTCTTTGTGCCCTCTTCGTCTCAGAGTTAGTTTTGTCTGACCACGGATCGCCACTGCGTACAGGGGCAGGCTGAGACCCACAGGCTGGGGTAAAGAAGGCAGATGTTGACAGAATTTGCCTAGAAAGTGGCCAGCACCAGTTTGAGTTTGTGTTTGAAGACCGGGCTCCAGCAGCTCCCTGGGTCTGCCTCGCATGTCCTTGCTCCCACTGTCCCTACTAATAAGACAACCCCGGGGGCTCACTGTGTGCCAGGCATTGGTCCCTGGGTTCCGAAGCCTCAGCAGCACAGGTGAATCTCCTGGCGTGGGCAGGTGTCGTGGAAGAGAAGAGAAGCCAGCAGAAAGGAGCTACTGGAAATGAGCCAACTCCGACATTGAGCTTCTTGGACTGTGCATGTGGCCTCCACAGCAGCTGGGACTCTGGCTAAGCAAAGTGCAACAGCTCTGGGGGCTGCCTGACTTCCAGGAGGGTCTGTTTTTGTCCTGTCTCACTGGGATGGACAAGGTCAACCAGATCTGTCCAAATTTGTCACTTCCTGGTCTGAACCATCTCCTCCTTCCTGGTCCTCCTCAACCCTCCTCGCAGGTGTCGGGCACCGTGGGGGCTCTGACCCGCACTTCAGTGTGCTTGGCACAGAATCAGCCCCTTCCCCAGTCCTGTTTCAGGAGAGCTTGCCCCTATCCTCTGATCTCTCGCTGTGGAATCACGGTGTGTCCTCTATAAACAAAACAAAATAAAACAAAACAAAAAAACAATTCCTGACACCCCAGAACATGCACTGTGGGTGGCCGTTGGCTTCCTCTGGAGAGGAAACCGGCCTCATCTCTTCCCATCAGAGTCTGCTGGAAAGTCCTGCCCTTGAAACCCTCCCTCCCTGGGTCTCCTGAGCCCCCTGCCCCTCCCCAGCCTGGCCCTGAGCCCCCAGTAGAGCGAGGACAGGAATAGGATTAAGGACGTCATGGCTGTAGCCAGGCAATCAGGTGTTTCATTATCTCATGACACTGGGAGCACCGAAATGGAACATTCCCATATTTTAAACGTGCAGAGAATTGTGCCTTAATATAATTATTTTTGAAAGATTCTTCATCACAAAGGTTAATAAGAGCAATACAGGTTAATAACAGTACCGAGGAAGCGGACAACCTCTGGTAATTGACCTTATTGATATGCAAAGTGCCCTGTCCCTTCACCTTAGGGTGTGTGGCCACTTTCCCAGTCAGTTAGGGTCATGGACACCCCTTCCTCTGCCTGCTGCTTACCTGTCAGGCCCAGCGGTTCCCTCTACCCTCCCTGGAAAAGAGCACCCCTGCCCCGAACTCTCACAAGCCCGAGTCCAACTCTCCTTCTTGAATCAGGACAGTAGGAAAACAGCAAAGGCAGGTAACATTTATCAAGCCCAGGTCCCACCTGCTGGGCCCCAGGCTTGCTCTTGTACATGTTTGGATCTTGCTCTTGGACATGGTCTTGATCAACCTGCTGGAGGGGGCCTGGATCATCCCATTTTACAGCCGGGAAGGTGGAGGTTGTGAGAGGATATGCGACAGGTGCATGGTCACAGTTACGAGTGACATTGTGGTTGGCTGGTGTTTCCCACTCAGGTCCTGCTGAGACCGCTGTCCCTGCCCCAGGCAGATGTTAGTGCCTCAGGGAAACCCCAGGGGGCACAGAGCAGATGCTGGAGACAGGAGTCTCGGTTTGCATTTGTGTCACCATCACGTAATGGGGTTCAGGAGGGCGCATCTCTAAGCCAGCGGGAGACGGCGGGGGGGGGGGAGCGGGGAGGGGTGGGCAGGGGAGGCAGCTGCAAAGATGCCGGGCTGGCTGCTGGTTCTCCAGAGGGTCCTTTCCCCGTTGAAAGTTGTCCATGGAAATCCACCCGGAATCAGATCTTCTGCTTGACTTATTACCCCTTTGGCCTTGAATCTGATCTTCCTTTGAACGCTGGCGCTGACAGCTTAACAGGCCCCATGTGGCTGGCATGGTCCAGTTAATAAACCCTATAGAGAGCAGGGTACATGGCAAAACCATGCCACTGGGCCAAAGTTTGCATGTTAGCTACTTTTCCTCTGGTCCCGCCTCAGAAATCGGTCTCAGAGATCTCTCCACTATTGATAACACAGATCTTGCTAATGGGTTTCCCATAAGCTTTGTCTGGGACACCCTGTCCCCAACCCACCCCCCTGGTAGGTAGCAAGTCCCACCAAAGAGTTGACCAGGGCTGTCAGACCCCTCTATCCCAGGCTTCTGGGGGAGAGAGATTTGGGGTCAGGTTGGGCATGTGGGGACACAGTACTGACCCTCCATCATTGTTTCTGGACTTAGCAGAAGTCTGAGAGATCACCATGTCTCAGGTCATGGGAAAGCAGAAGAGCTATTTTTACCAATTTAAACATCTCCGGGGCATCTGGGTGCCTCAGTCGGTGAAGCATCTATCTCTGGCTCAGGTCATGATCCCTGGACCCTGGGTTCGAGCCCTTTGTTGGGCTCCCTGCTCAGAGGGGAGCCTGCTTCTCTCTCTCTCTCTCCCTCTCGCTCTGTCCCTTCCCTCCGGTCATGCTCTCTCTCTCTCTCAAATAAATAAATAAAATAATTTTAAAAAATAAACATTTCAGAGTCAGTTGGGATGACCCAAATGATCCATACTCTTGGAGAGTAGGATGGGTTTGAAGGAGGAGGGGTTGTTCTTAGATGCCGCATGGCTATTTCCTCACTTTCTGAAATTGCAAATGGCTTGTAGCTAGCCTGGCCCATTCCTCTGGTCTTGTGATCAGCCGGTTTTTCAGTGTTTACTTAGCACCCACGTAAGCAAGAAGTGGAGAGACACCACGAGAGGGGGGACAGGTGTATGGGAAGCACGCTAGACTGGGCATCCGGACCCCAGGGATTTCATCCTGGGTGGCACAAACATCTGCTTTGCGGGTTTGTTGCAGAGGTTAAATAGGGCAGTTAAAATGAATACATCCGGTGTCAAATGAGGGCTCGGTAATACGGGTTAAATAAGCTCCTTGTTTTTGAGATATTTCTAATTTCTGAGTTGCAGAAGTAATCTAATTGAGAACCTCATTTCCTCCCAGATCCATTTATTCAAGGTCCTAGTGAAAAGGGAAGAGCTACATCGGTTCAAAGCAACATTGTGTTTGAGGAAGCAGCTAGGATGGAATGGGTGGTTCATAGAAGGTAATCCTGATAGACTTCCTGGGAGAGGTGACTCTTAGAAAAGTGGATAGAAGCATGGATTAGAGAAGTGGATGGGGTTTCTGAGAAGGCATTTTGGGTGCATTCCCCCCGGGTTTTCCCAGGGAGAAGTTGTTTCTACAGACTGTGTTGTTAGCCCCACAAGAGCCGTTGTGTGCCTGAGCTGGGACAGAGCAGAGTGGCTGTGTGCATACACAGGCAATCTGAGCGTGGTTCCAAAGTGCCAGGCCCTGCCTCTCACCACACTCCCCACTCCTGACCGTCAGCCTCGGGGCATGTCTCCTCATATCTCACTAACAGCAGAAATGCTCCAGCAGGGATCAGATGTTAAACTGAGGCTATTTTCTTTTCTTTTCTTTTTTTTTTTAAGATTTTATTTATTTATTTGACAGAGAGATTACAAGTAGGCAGAGAGGCAGGCAGAGAGAGATAGGGGAAAGCAGGCTCCCCGCTGAGCAGAGAGCCGATCTGGGGCTTGATCCCAGGACCCTGGGATCATGACCCTGAGCCGAAGGCAGAGGCTTTAACCCACTGGGCCACCCAGGCGTCCCCAAATTGGGGCTATTTTCAACTAGATGGGCTGATTTGGTGCAAATAAGAACGTGGCATGAAAATTGGGGAAAATGGGGTTTGAGGCTACTGCCCCGGGGGCCCTGATAGGTTTGAGTGCTTCTGGAAAGGGAAAACCGGAGGTTGGAGAAGGAAGGGCATTTCCTGATTCACTCAGATATGCCTTTCTCTAACTGGCACAGGGGGTTGGGGACACGGGAAATGCAGCCATTCAGGGTGGGCTATCTCTGGGGCTCAGAAGGTCCACGGTGCACTCCAGCTTGACAGGCAGCCCCTGCACAGAAGGCCCTGTGTCTACACCACTGTGGTTCGCCGTATAGGGCCCCCCGGCTCTCATTGACTGGCTCTGTAATTGCCATGAAGGGGTAGACTCGCAACTATGGGTTTGGTTCAATTGTGCAGGTAGAGGGCTTGCCTTCATTCTGTTCCTGATGGCACAGCTGCTGATTCGTGCCTTCCTGCTTCATCCCCCCCAGGGCTTCCAGCCCCAGGAGAGTGTCCCACGCTGGCCTTGATAATGAGAGGGGGGAGGTACTCCCGTTAATATTTTGTTCCGAAGTCCGTGGTGGGTGTGTGGGACGAGAGAGGCTTGTACCCAAGATCAACATGGCTCATCAGCTTCATCTCTCTGCTGGAGGAATTGCAGAGACCAGGACAGAGGAGGCTCTCTGGAAGGTTCTGTCGGTCCAGCAGTGGCAGTGGGGAGTTGTAACATAGTAAGTGCTCTTTGCCTCTGGTTCCTGGCACACAGCTCCTGAGTGTCAGCGGCATGGCGGGTAAGAGCGTCCTTTGTTATAATGTTTGCTCTTTGTCCCTGGTTCTTGCCACAAGAGCTGCTAAGACCCTTGGAATCTCTCCAGTGACAAGAGTGTTTTTATGCTAAGGAGATGACGAGAGGCCGAGGTCTCTTGATAGCTTCAGGATGAGGGCTGGTCACCAAAAAGACCAGGGCTTGATTAGAAGGGTGGGACTTTTAGCCCCTCATCCCCAGGAGAGGAGAGGGGCCGGAGACTGAGTCAGTCACCAGTAGTCAATGATTTAATCGATTATGCCTAAATGATGGGCTTCGGAGAGCTTCTGAGATGGGGAACCCATCGAGGTACTGGGAGGGTGGTGTGTCTTAAGGGGCATGGAAGCTCCAAGTACCACCCTCGCAATGCCTGTCCCTATATGTCTCTTCCATGCACCTGTTCCTGAGCCGTGGCCTTTACAATAAACTAGCATTAGTATACAAAGTGTTCCTCTGAATTTTACGGGCATTTATAGCAAATTATCGAGCCTGAGTTGGGGATTCATGGCAATCCCCGATTTGCAGCCGAGCTGGGCAGAAGCGTGGATGTAACCTGGGGACCCATTCCTTGTGATTGTAGGGGTACAGCCTTGAGGGGCTGAGCCCCTAACCCGTAGAGTCTGCACTGACTCCGAGTAGTTAGTGTTAGAATTGCTCATGTAGGGGCGGATCCCACACATGCGCCCTCAGAAATATTGTCAGTAGAAGAAATACGTTTCCTCTGAGCAGTCAAGAGAGAGAGGCACATGGCCCCAAAGGGACTCTTGCATTAAATGCTTTGCATTTTCTGTTCCATCGCCTGGAATTCTCTTTCAAAATGTTTGGGACCTAGCCCAAATGTCACTTCCTCGGAGAGGGCTTCCCCAACCCCCTTAACTCATGCCACCCCACCTGCCACCATGTAGCACATTATTCTGGTTTAGTGTTGAGAGCAAGCTTCATTATTCAAGAGTATTTTCTTGCTCTATAACTCACTGAGTTGTTTGTGTCTCTGATTCAGTGTCAGTCTCCCTTCTAGAATGGGAGCCCCATGAGATCAGGGACTTGTACTCATCAACCCACTAGCAACTTTTCCATTATTTCAGTTTTTCTGCAAGCTAGTCTGAGCTGGTATGGGGACTAGACAGGGTGAGGGGGATAGAGATGTCTGTGCTGATACCCCAATTACCTTCTCGCTCTTTCTTTGGTGTTTGAGCTGACTTCTTAAAGCCCACCTTGTATGCAAAGGTGCAGTGCAGTGAACATTCAAGCTGCTACCATGATTTTTTAAAGATATAATTATGGCTTCTTAGAACGAAGGATCGAATGTCCCGTCCCCTTCCCCCCGATGCACACACGCTCACACCGCTATTGTGAAATAACTGTCAATTCACTTGAACCGGTTTTAAGACATTTTAATACATAATAACAATAATAATAATCCTGATAGCAATATCAGGTTATGGGTTAATGTTTTAGAGCTTCCCATATGTCAAGCACCATACTAAGGACAAATCCCAAAGGGGATGTTTCTAGGGGCCGGGGTGGCTTTCTGGAAATCAAACCAGAAAGAGAGTTGGGTCAGTCCTGTTCCCACTAATAACAAATGCAATTTTGGCTTTCCAGCATCCTATGCCTTCAAGTTAGTACAGGGGAGGGATGCAAGGAAACACTTACCTTTTTATTTCAAGCAAGAAAATGGTAGGGGGTGTGGAGATTTTGTTGTGAATCCCGAGAGGTCCCCAATGGGCATGAGAGGACAGAGGCTTCAACCATGAGCTATTTTCAGAGACTGGCCTTTCCCACTGAGGGGAGATCACGAGTCCTTACAGGCCATTTTAGCATGAGTCAAGAAGTGATGTCCTTACATGATCAAGGAATTTGGAAATTAGACTTTGGATTGACAACCCAAGGTTCTAAGGTTTGGAAGCAGATCATATCCCTCTGGAGTGGACAAATATCGGAACCCTGAAGAATGAAACATGAGTTCTGTTTTCCAACAGTGGCAGCTTAGGGGACCCAAGGCCTTTGCCAGACAAGGTGGCTGAACACGGCAAATCACGAAGGATGTGTGGAATCAGAGAGCACCGGGATGTAGTGGAAAATGCTGCCTTTGAAGGTAGAAGGGCAGAATTCAAACAACATGGGGTTGGGACGATCCCTTCTTGGCAGGCCCCCATTAAGCCTGGTGCCTGGCACTACGTGTGTGCTGAGTTGCTTTGGAAGACCCCATGGGACCATTGAGGTGGACCTTTGGGCAGAGCTCCACCTCAGTTCCTGACTTGGACTCCATTGCTGCAGCCACAGTCGGAGACTCTAGATCTCCCAAGACTTGATGCTCGAACTGGGATCTTGCATCCTGGGGAGGTCAACCAGAGCTTCCATAGCCAGAATAATGAGTACACTAAAGTGGAAAACCAGGGCATGGTGAAGGCATGTGTTGGGTAGACTGTGTGGACAGGTCATGAAAGCTAAGCCCAGACACGGGTGGGCTAGAGCCAGGACCAGGTTTGGAAGGACATATCAAGCTTAAGCAAGCATGAGTGCAGCAGTCAGAGAGGTACCCAGATTCTAGAACAAAGCCCATGGACGGTTAACAGGAAGGAAGTGTTTGGGAAAAGAACCTGTGGATTTGCACCACGAAGTGAGTTCGGAAGGCTGAGGACCTACTTACATACTCCTTTGGGTGAATCCTCAAGGTACCCTCCGTAGGCCCCAGAGGGAGTATGGAGACGTAGCCATCAGTTCACTTCTGGAAGTCCCTTCTACCTCTGAATTCTGAAACTCCGTGAACTTGGGACTTGGAAATATTAATACGGCCGAACCCGGCTCCATGCTAACATTGACACTCTACAGCTGCCTTGTTCTGTAATAAATGGGACGCATTATCCAGAAATTCTGAGATGCTGCCTGGGGGTCCCAGGGGATCTGCCTTGTAGTGCTTCCAGCTTCAGTCCCAGGCATGGGAAAGATGAGCTGGGGGCTGCAGAAAAGAAGGAGTTGTTCACTTTGTTGCTTTCAATGTGTATTTGGTTGTGTGGGTGCCTTGAGAGTTTAAAACATTAGCTACCTTTAAATCAAGTTGGGCACCTTATAAATCAAAGTGATAAATGATTGATAAATAAACTGTCATTGCTACAATTAGATTTTCCATTATACTCGTATGCTATAATTTAAAATGTAATTTCCCCTGAAGCTCATAAAGGCGGTATAGTAATAGGGTGTCACAATGTATTAGGGGCATGTGCCGACGTCGTGGCTGGGCACGCACCTTGATGAGGGGCGGGATTGAATGCAAAAGCCTGAGTCCTGCTGTGGGTCGAGGGGCCCACGAGATCCCATTCAAGCAACCGGGTGTTGCATCTAGCCAAGCAGCAGATTTAAGAGGAAGGCGAAAAAAAAAAATGGGTTAGCAAGGCGGCGAACATGGGACTGGCTGTTGAATATTTCCGTCCCATTGGGAGCTTAGGCTCCAAGAGCTGCACCATTCCGTGTGTATCTATCCTGCCTTTTCCAAGAAGAATTTATTTACTTTTAATTTTTTTTAATTTTTCATTTATTTGAGAGAGAGAGCATGTGTGCGTGCGCATAAGCAGGGGGCAGGGGAGAGACAGAGATAGGCAACCTCCCCACTGAGTGGCGAGCCTGATGTGGGGCCCGATCCCAGGACCCTGAGATCATGACATGAGCTGAAGTCAGATGCACGACCTAATGAGCCACCCAGGCACCCCCAAGAAGAATTTAATGTGATTTTTTATTATGTGGAAATGTATTTTCCACAACTCTATGTCCCCACTGAGCAGCGAAAAGACTGAAGTATTGGTAACTTGCTAAACTAACATATTTGGGAATGCAGTTTAGGTCACTGGTGAGAAATGTTTAATAAATGATAATCATAAATGATTTAATAAATAAATCATTCGGATGCCACCACATGGATGGGAGGCTTCAGACACTTGGTGGCAAATAGCATAATGGCTTATAATCTTCGCACGTGATCCACGAAGGCAAGGCTCAGTGACATCTGACTGGTCACCCAGGTGAGTGTGCCTAACTGACTTCATATTTGAAATCCATGTGAGCACCTAGTCTTGACTTGGAGACAGGTTTTTTCCCCTCCACTCAAAAAAGTTGAGGCTCCCTTTCCCCCCTACCAGCGAGAATTCACACACGCCATGTTCCATTATGTGAGGCGATCCATCAGGCAGAACAGTTCTACATTCTACTTCCTTGGGCACTTCCTCGGATCCCTCCTGACAAAATTCCTGCCAGGATGACTCCCGGTCCTCGTGGATGACGATTTCTGTCATGCCTTCCCTAATCGTGATCCAGCCGAACACCTGGAGAGTTGTCTCTAGAATAGGATAGAGGTTCTGGAATTGAAAAGAGAGCCCTGGGCTGTCAGAGAAGGGTCAGATCTCCACAAACACTTTGAGTCCTGATTTCCCTCCTCGTAGCTCATTAGTGCCATATCTCCGCCGCACGAGTCTGTCCACAGACTGAGCAGAATGGATGTCACCCGGCTGGTGTTAAATCAAGAGTCCCCGTGCTCACAGAGCCCCTTTGGCCCACACTTTGGGAAGGACCTGAGATCATTATGGACTCAGCCGAGTGTGGCTGCGAGGGTCTGTTTGGTGTTAGAAACCCTGATGCCTATTTATAATTCCTCTTGTAGCTCTTTCCTTGTCCCCAAATTGGCCATCAAGGAGTTCAATTGACCTTGAAACGTAGATTGTAAATTTTGACTTGGAAAAAGTGGAGATTCCAAAGTGCCCCCCCCCCCACGTCATGCCTTTTTCTTTCCTATTTTTAGTTTTCTAAGGATTTTTTTTTCTTGCTTGGAAGAATGCATGCCATCTCACTCGGGCAAGGTCTTTTTAGCAAGATTGTTCCAGCGATTCATTAAAATTAATGAATCTAGCTTCCTAGACCTTGATTAGAAGTTCACACGATGGAAGGGAAAGTTTATCAGAAGTGCTCTTGTAGTGGGAAGAGTTTCCCCAACTTCTCCTTCCCCAGTGGTAGAAATATCTACGGTGAACTCTTTCCCTTAAGATTCACCAGAAGGTTTGATGGTACGTTTTCGGGTGACGTTAACCTTGGACAGCGCTTTAGTGAACACTGGGACGGAGGTCAAGCTGGGTTTAAGATTTCCGTAGACTGTGCCCTTCACCATGCCCTGCCTTCTCTGCTTTGATTCAAGAATTAGAAGAATTGGGGGTGTCTGGGTGACTTAGTCTTTAAGCATCTGCCTTCCGCTCAGGTCATGATCCTGGGGTCCTGGGATGGAGTTCCATATCTGGCTCCTTGCTCAGCGGGAAGCCTGCTTCTCCCTCTCCCACTCCCCCTGCTTGTGTTCTCTCTCTTGGTGTCTCCCTCTGTCAAATAAATAAACAAAATCTTCAAAAAACAAAAACCAAAACAAAACTTCAAGAATTAGAAGCATTAGATCTGTTGTCTTCTGAGGCGCGCTGCTCTCCCCCAGATAGAAATGCCCTTAACCTGCTCTCCACCCTCCTTACTCTGTGTCAACTTCCAGAAGCCGCCTCGAAACTATATTCATCTCTGTCTCACTTGCACTCAGAGCCTCTGGAAGGTAAATTTTCCTCAGTGGAAATGCCTACATCTCTTGGCGCACCCTGTTCTTCTGAATTCATCCCAGGGGAGAAAAATCACAGATAAGCACTTGAAGAATAATTCTGGCTCATGCACCTGGGAGATCCAGAGAGGAAATCTAGGCTGACCTCATCACGTTATCGGTAAAGCAAGTGATGCGTACAGGGGAGAGGTGTGATTTGCCCAGGGCCATGCGGGTAGGTGTTGGGACTGTCACCAAGGCTCTCCATCCCTTCTCTCTCCGTCTTTTAATTTAACGCAGGAATCCTGTGCCGTTGTGATTTGAGCCCCAAAGCGCCAAGTTTATAAATTCTGGCAACTTCTAATTCAACAGAGATATTGGAAAAATCCCGTTATAGTTGTACTTCATTTTGCCCAAGAGAAGCTGGGTATAAATCTAATCGCATTTGAAATATAGAAGGAAATTGTTCTACTTAAATGAACCTTGTAGTCAAATCTTCCATAAAGCTAGGGATCTTTGTCTTGGGTGAATAATTGTAGCTGAATTAGTCTATTTGTATTTCTAGGCCCGCCCTGAGCATAAGGGCCTTGACATTGGCTGAGATCAGAAGCCAAGGAGGGCTGGTTTAAGAAGTTCAGATACAGTTTTAACCATCTGTCATGGGATTAGGATATTTATTTGGATTCCTTCCCCCCCTTCCCTCTCCCCACCACCTCTTTATTCAGCCCACCCCAGCCCTCTATTCAGTGGAAGGACAAGGAAGGGCGAAGGACCCAGGCAGCCCACACTGGGCAAAGTGCCAGGCTCCCTGGGAGTACTCAGCAAATGCTTATTACTGCTGCTGCAGCTGCTGATCCAGAAAACTCACACCCACCTCCAGAAAGTTCCAGAACCTCCATCTAGGACACACCTCTTTAGGCTGGATGCTTTGCTGAGGGCCTCATGACTCCACCCCTCCTCGGGGCCAGCAAATGCTCCTGAGCACACGCATCTGGCTTCATCACCAGGGACCTGGAAAAACTCCGGCCATGTGTGCATGGGGAGGAGTGCTCACCCCAAGGGGACGGCCGAAGAGAAAGCGTAAACCGCAGAGCTGGACATAAAATTCTTCACGGTTCTCTTCGCGGCTGCAGTAGCCCCAGACTTTCAGCGGCCTCATATAAAATTGTCCCCTTGAATCATGCCAGCTTCTCTTGCCTCTTTCCCCCCAGCGTCCCTATCTTCTCTGCTCCTCTCCAGCCTCTGGCTTCTCCTGTGACCCAGTCGGTCCCTTCTGCTCCACGACACCCATGCCAGGGGATGCAAAATCGCAGGTCCTTCAAGTTTGTGGGTGAGCCGGGCCTGGATGCCGATGCCCAGTGGCTGAGCCCTTCAAGCCATTCAGGGGCATCCAGGCCTGGGGGGTGGGTGCTCCCTGGGGTATGAGGGGCACGTTGGGAAGCCCAAAATGGTCTCTGGGGGCCCAGTCGTCATGGAAAGATTGCAATCAGGGAGCCAGCTGATGGGAGCCGGGGCCTGAACAATGGAGGGCTGGCTCTGTCTTACACACGGAGCAAGAGCTGCGTTCCCACTCCTTGGGGCCTCTGTGTGCTCGCTGCTGGGTTTTCTCCAGTTGCTAAGTGTGGTTCAGTGTGCAGCCTGCTGGCAATCACGCCTGTGCTAATTGCTCTATCACTTGAGAATTCAATTGTTTCTCTTATTCATTAACAGCTTATTCATTAAAGGACAAAGAGTGTCCTTTGATCTCTTGGAGGACCTATGGACTCAATTGCTTTCCTAAAAGCAGAACCTTTCTGTGACTTGACTTGCATTTTTAAGTGACTTGGAACAGAGGGTTCTCTGCCCTGGGCTGGTAATGCATATGCAAATGACTGAGGCCTCAGACCTTTCCGCCCCAGCCTGTGGGTTCATTTAGTCCTTCCTCATCTCTTTTTCTCTGTTACCTGCTAGGAAGCACCACTAAGTGTGGCTCTACAGCGGGATGCAAACCTCCTAGAACATTCCATAGGAATATTTTCTTCTTGGATTAACAGAGATTCTCAAATCCCTTTGTGGGGCCCTTAGGGAAAACTAATCTTTTAAAGGTGCTGCAAGTGTAGAAACCTGCCTTTTCTCAGAAGCAGGCCCTGAAAGTGGGGATCCAAGCCTGGGAGGGGTTGTCAGCCTCTGCAGGGATGCGGAGGGAGGGAGGGAGCGAGGGAGGGAGGGAGAGAGGGAGGGAGGGAGAGGAGGGAGGGCACCAGGGTGAGCCTCAAGGACAAAGATTAGAAGCCAAACTTAGATCCTGGAGGGAACTGGAGAGGACGGAGCAGGACTCCTGTGTGGTTGAATTGGGGTCCTGGGATTTTGAAGGCGGGACTCCAGGCAGGCTGGTGGGCAGAGGCGTGGAATCAATGGCAAGCTGTCGCCTACTGCAAGTGTGGACTGTGTTTCGAGAGGGACTAGATCCACTAGATCTCGTCCCTGTGGACAAGATGCTTAGCTATGGTACCAAGGTCGGATCCCCTGTGTTTCCGATGACCCAAAACGGGACTGGCCCTTCAACCCCGGTCCCCGGAGAGCAGGCCATTGATTTCTTGAGCTTGTTGATGACACTGAGTATGTATGTATCTTAAATACTTGTCCTTGTCTACTCTTGCAAAGACCTGCGAGCCTCGTGTTATCATTCCTATGGCCCAAATAAGGAAACAGGCTCGGAGCAGCCGGTGACTGAAGATGGTAGACTGTGCGCGCCGAGTAGTGTTGGAATGTGCTTTTCAACATCTCATTCTTGCTAACCTTGCAACAAACAGCAACAACAACTAATAAGGTCCTGCTAATAATAGAGAGAGTAGAATTAAAATGTCAAGGCCATGTTGTTTTTTTTGTAATTGTAATTTTTTTTGTAATTTATAATTGTAATGACAATTACTGACATTTATTGAGCACATAGAATATTCCAGAAATTATGCCATCTGCTTTATATGCTCTATTTAATTTGCTCCTAATACAACCAAAAAAGACAAGTTTCTTCTTCTTTCTCCTTCTCCTCCTCATTGTTCTTCCCCTTCTTCCTCTTTCTCTCCTTCCCCCTTCCCTTCCCATTCTTCTTCTTCTTCTTCTTCTGATTCTGATTCTGATTCTGATTCTTCTCCTCTTCCTCTCTCTCTCTTCCCTATGGATGGAAAATGTGAATATGAGGGACGTAAAATATCTTGCCCAGGGCCTCAGCCAGGAAGGGGGAGAACCAGAATTTGAAGCGAAACAACATGACTTAGGAGCTCAGACTCCTAAACACCGTGTAATAAGCAGGCTTTTATTGCAGGTCTACTATGGAGAGTACAAAGATTAACTCACCATTCCTGCTGTTGAGAGCTTACAACCTATCAAAGGAAGGGCATGCAAAGTGTTACAATTTTATCTTTTTCCATATGACTCTCTGGGGTTCCAGTATCACTTATTTACAAAGCCATTTTTCCATAGAGATTTCAGATGAGTCTTTATCATATACGGAATTTCCATATGTAGCTGGGTCTATTTATAGGCTTTTTGTTCTGGTTCATTGATCTATCTGTGTATTCCTTCATTTCCAAGGACCCACCTTTTTTTTTTTTTTTTTAGGATTTCATATATTTATTTGAGAGACAGAGAGGGAGAAAGAGAGAGAGAGTGAGCAGGAGCAGAGGAAGGATAGAGAGGAAGGGGCAGAGAAAGAGAGAGGGGAGGGAGGCTCCCCGCTGAGTAGGGAGCCCATGAGGGACTTGATCCCAGGATCCTGGGATCATGACCTGAGCCGAAGGCAGATGCTTAACCCACTGAGCCACCAAAGTGCCCCAGACCCCACTGTTCTAATCATACAAGCTTTACATTATATTTTCATCTTTGGTGGAGTTAGCCCTTTTGGCTAAAGTTACATTAAGTGTGATTAGGGAAGGTACCTCCAAGGAGGATGTTATTTCAATTATATTATGAATAGCAAGACAGAGTGAGTCATTTGAAGAACGTTCTGTGCAGGAGGAAAAGCGAGCGCAAAGACAGGAAAAAGAGAAATGGCTTGGGTATGAGAGCGGGGTTGAAGCCACAGTGATATTGTAGGGGAACTTGGAGACCAGGCTCGTGAGTTTGGATTTCATTTCAAATTCAGTAGGAAGCCACTGGAGGGTTTTAAATAAAGGGAGTCAGGATGGGGGGCGGAGGGGAGGTGGGAAGTGACTCAGTCTGGTTAACATTTTGAAAAGCTCCCTTTGGTTGAACACTGGGGCTCCGAGGACGTCTTCCAGGTTCTGGTGGAGCGTTAGAGAAGATGAAAGGAAGAGCAGACTTGAAGTTGAGATCCAGGAGTTCTGTCTTGGTTGTGTTAACTCTGAGATTCCTTCTGCAAATGGGAGCAGTAACCACCAGCAGGCCACGGGGAGCCCGTGTCTGAATCTAAAAGAGAGATCTTGAATGTATTAATTTGGGAGTCGCTGTCATGTAAGTGATATTTGATCTGGGGGACAGGATGGGTTTGCTTAGGGAGACTTTAGTAGTTGGCACCTGTTTTAACACCTTTGCTGATGAGAGCCCAAGACCACTTACACAGAGTGGTTCTCTCATCCATTCACCATCATTCAGTGTATTTTGATGGGGTATAGTTTTTTTTTCCTGCAAATATTATTGAAAGCCTGCTTCTCAGGAAATAATCCCTTCCTATGGGTCTGAAGCTCTGTTGATCTCTGAAAGCAGGAGCAAGGATGAAGACACAAAAGAAATTTGAACATGTATCCCTAACGTTAGGAGTTTCTGTTCTGTTTAAAGACTCAAGAAAACATGAGAAGGCTTGGTAACGTATTTTTATGTGTAATTTCAGCCTTTAAGAAAAAATAAATGTGTAATACGTTCTAGAAATAGAGGAACATGATGTCTTTCCCGGAGTCTTCTTGGATTTGCCTAGGGAAGGTCGCACATGCAGACTCCCAGGGCAACCATGCGGTCTCGGGTCTCGGGAGTAGCTTCCAGTCCTGGGTCCTTGAGCTCCCCTGAGCCAGTGGATCCAGGCAAACGGCGTTGGGCCTGGCAGTGGCAGTGGGGGTAGAAGTAGGGATTGGAATGAGTCAAATGAGTGTGTGCCAACATGTAGACTAAACAATGCTTGCTGAGTTTCGAGACCAAACACTGAGTCACACCATCCTATGGTTGGTCCCATGTCCTCGTCTCCCTTTGTGATCTCGATGCATTCTCATGGTTTTGATTGCTCTATACACAAATGATCCCCAAATGTGACTAGCATTCTACTTGTGTCTGAACTTAGAGCTTATTGAAGAACTCTCTTCAGAACCTATTTACTCAAAAGCCACGTGGGCCTCTCCAATGAGCATCTTCTGTGTGACTCAATTAATCATCTCCTTCCAAATGAACGGACAGATGATTCGCTTCGAAGCTCCAAGCTTCAGTTTACAGAGGCAGCAGCTAGCTGCTCTGTCCTGGAAGCCTGGAGTCCTGCCCCTCCTTCCCCACCTCTCACCAGTTTGAGAGTCAAGTCTGTGGTGCTACTATGAGAGATAGTGAATGAAGGCTTCTAAATTATATCTTAGAGAAATGGAAGCTTTTT
The DNA here is from genome assembly GCA_004024625.1 of Mellivora capensis. NCBI lineage: Eukaryota > Metazoa > Chordata > Mammalia > Carnivora > Mustelidae > Mellivora > Mellivora capensis. Next base: position 8,830 of record PISX010003187.1, on the reverse strand, counting down.
ATTTGCATCATTTAACCGAACTGTGGACATCTCTGCCTCCCAGCTTCTGCATCAGAGTTGACAATGAAATAAATTTACATCAGAAGTTTGCATCTAGCTCTTATACAGTATAAAAGAATTTTTTTTTGCTTTTCAACACAGTTTTTGTGGAAGAAAGAAGCCTATTTTTAAATGGACAGTGGACTCTGCCATAAGTTACGTGAAATCCTGTATCTGCCCTGTGGGTAAACATGTTTCAGATAAATGAGTTTAAATAAAGATTTGAAATACACATTTTCTTCTGCTTTTAAGTTAATGAAATAAAAATTGAAACTGACTATTTAAAACAAAACCAAAACACACCTTATTTAAAAAAAAAAAAAAAAAAAGCACCAAAAAAACCCCCACCAAACCCCACCTTATTTAAAAAAAAAAAAAAAGCACCAAGTTCCGCCAACTTTTTCTCCTAAGCATTTCTTGAGTTTCTGGATTCTATAGCTTACTCTTTGGGTTTCCAAACACTGCTCTAATGTAGGCCTTTATTAATGTAGGCTTGTGTTTGTTGCACTGCCTGTATGGTGTCCGGATGTTAATTTTATTGCCTTTACATCCATCCTTCTGGGGTGCCTGGGTGGCTCAGTGGGTTAAGCACCTGCCTTCAGCTAAGGTCATGACCCCTGGGTCCTGGGATGGAGGCCTTGGAAAGGACTCCTTGCTCAATGGGGAGCCTGCTTCTCCTTCTCCTCTGCCTGACTCTCTGCCTCCTTGTGCTCTCTCTCCATCTCTCTGTCAAATAAATAAAATCCTTAAAAAAAAAAAAAAATCCATCCTTCCCACTGCAGCTAGAGTCAAGGGTCTCAATGTCAATTTTGACCATGCTTCTTGCGCATCGGTGTCTTTGGTGATTGTCCATTTTGCACAAGATCATCACCAGTCTCCTTGGAATGGCTTTCAAGAGCTCACTGATGGGCTCCTGCTTAACCATGCCCGTCCATCTTTGGTCCCTTCAGAGTTATACCAAATTGTTTGCCGACTATCTCGAACACTTCATGAATTGACACAAAGTGACCCTCATCCTGAAGGAGTGAGATGTCCAAATGACAGGGACGATCTGAGTTCCACCTTCCCTCTGTGTTCTTCCTTGTCCTTTGACACTAGATGGGGCAGGGAGGGGACACTTCTGGGGAGTCTTCCTGGAGCTCCTGGATTTGCCTTGTTATCCTTGTATCTTAGCCATTTGCCAAGCCATGTGCTGAAATCTGCCTTTTTTATGCCTCTTGGATGCCTCGAGACCTGTGTGTCCAACAGAATTATCATGTCTGGCTCATAGGTAATCTTAAATGGCCTAGTAACCACATTTTATTTTTCTAAAAGATTTTATTTATTTATTTATTTATTTATTTGACAGAGAGAGACACAGCGAGTGTGGGAACACAAGCAGAGGGAATGGGAGAGGGAGAAACTGGCTTCCTGCTGAGCAGGGAGCCCGATGTGGGGCTCAATCCCAGGACCCTGGGATCATGACCTGAGCCAAAGGCAGACGCTTAATGGCTGAGCCACCCAGGTGCCCCTGGCAGCCACATTTTAAAAGTAAAAAAGAAAGAGGTAGAATTAATTTTAACGATCTATTTTATTTAATCTGATATATCCAAATATCATTTCAGCGTGTGCCACTGTCCACATTTCAAGATCTCAGTAGCCAGGTGGGGTTAGCTGCTCCCATGTCAGACGTCTTGGCTCTAGATAGAAAATTCACAAAGGCTTGGATGCATGCGCGTCATCTTAATGCCCCAGATTCTAGGGTAACGTTTCTCAAATTGTGCTCCCCTGACAACCTGCTTCAGAACCACCTGGCTTCTCACTCAGCTTCCTGAATGATTAAACAGGCTGATGCATGTGTCTGAGCCCACAGCTCTGAATCTAAAGCCCTAGAAATGAGGTAGGGGGACCTACCTTTTGAACTAGTAATTCAAGAGCTTCTTCTTTACAAGCCCTGAAAGCAGGGATGGAAAACCATAGACGGGTTGGAGAACTAAACCTGGTTTGAGCCACCTGTTGATATGTCGGAGTTTTTGCTAGATGGTGGACTTCGAGGGTCATATGGGAAGGGACTTGTCCAGTTTCCGTAAATGGGAAGGGTGGCATTTTCCCAGCTTATTTCAAGAGATGATTCTGAGGATTATCTGAGACAGACAGATATGACAGCTCTTCATGTAGTAGAAGGTACTCCTCAGAAGTTAGTTCTTATGAGACCGCTGGCTCCCAGGGGCCACTTATAAATATACAGGTAGATGGCTCCTGCTATTTGCTTACCTCGTGCATGAACCCTGTTGAAAGATTAATGGAGGAGAAGGATGGGGAGTGGGTGGCATTTTGTGTGCCAGCTCTCCCTAAAGAATCTTTCCCGAAGTCTCTGGGAGGATCCATCTCTTAGGACCCATTGGCCCCCGTGGGCTGTCCTTAGCCAGAAGTTGTTGCCTTGGGACCTTGGAAGATTGGTCAGGTCCTCTCTGGCACTAAGTGGCCTCCTGAGCCCAGAGGCTCTGCCACATGTGGAGGTGGCCCTCACCATGGAGACAAGAGACACCGAGCTGCCGCCTGGGTGACAAGCTCAGTGCTGAGCCGCGCGTAGCGGGGCTGGCAAACTGCCAGCTCCTGGTTCTCTCTGTTTTGTGTTCCTCACTCATAACTGTTTATTGTGACAGGTAAACACTTGTTTTGAAAGCTTGCAGGCATACTATTAAAACACAAGTGTTCTTGACACAGTCAAGCTGGGCTGTAAAATGTTTATCTTCTTGAATGACAAACGCTGGCGTTTCTTCTTCCTTCTCTCTCTTCTCTTTTCCTTTTCCCTGATTCCCTTCCTTTCTCTGCTTGACCTATTCCCTTCTCCCCCATCCGTGCCTTCCCGCCTACTGAAGGGGTGGCCACTGGCTGCACTCTGGGGAGAGGGTGGAAGAGAAAGGGACAGAGTGAGAGGAAATATCCAATTACTTGTCTTGACTCCAGGTATCTGGGGCGTGTGTAAGTGTAACTGGGAATTGCATCGATAGATTGTCAAAAGCTTTTGTGAGCATTCACTGAAAAATAAAGGAAGTGAAAAGAAATAGATTTAAGTAAAATCAAGTTTTTTAAAAAATGTATTATTTTTAAATAATGAGAGAGTCACGGGAGGTTGCAAATGATTATACAGGGAGGTTCTGTGTATCCTGCACGCAGTGTTCCCCAATGGTGACTTTTTGCAGGACTATAGCATCAAAACCAGGAGATTGTCATTACAACAATCAACAGGCCTTACTCAGATGTCACCTGATTTAGATGCACTCGTGTGTGTGTGTGTGTGTGCGCGTGCATGTGCATGCAAGGGTATTAGTTCAAGGGATTCTCAAGAGCAGCTCATCGTGGAAAGGAAGGGGATATGACACAATCTCCCTTTAGCCACAGATGAGACTTTGAAGGAAGAACCTTTAATAGTTCCTTCTTATTGAGTATACTCCTTCCCCGCAACAGCTCCCACTTTGCATTTCCCTGTAAGCTGTATGGTTGGGTGTCCTGCTCTTCAAGGGGCTTGCTTTCTGCTTTCATGGGTGACATCCAGTTCATGAACTTCACTAATCTGTGCAAATATGTGAGCAGGAGCTAATGGTCTGAAGTGCTATGCTTTCCTGATAATCATTAATGGGGACCTCCTATCTTGGCCCTGAATGAGTGAATGACCTCAAGCAACACTGAAGGCCACTGGGGACATATTTGAAGCAGGCAACTCTTCATGAGACTTTCTGTCTCCTTTATATAGAGCCAAGTGGTCATTGTCTCATGGTCTTCACTGATTTTAGCTTTAATTTCTGCAGATTGATTTGATCTCACTTCTCCACGACAGCTCTTGAAATATGAGCAGACAGTTCCAAAGCACCATTCTGTCTCTCCAGATGAAATATTTCCTCACCAGTTCCTCATGGCGAGAAATCTTGTCATTCTCCTTGGTTTCAGCTTCTGTTAGTCGATGTCCCTCTTACGCGGCAGTGCCCTAAATTGAGGGTAATAACTCTGTGGGTGTAAAGAGTTTGGATGTAAATGGGCCATAGCCTTTCTTGCCCTGGATGAGCTTTGTTCCACACAAGTCCTGGTGGCAGCTGTCTCTTACAGTGACCCCTGTGAGGCTTGCCCTGCTGAAGCCCACGTGTGTGCACTTCATGTGTAGCCATGTTAAATTTTATCTTAAAAGATGTCACCCATGCTCCAATCTTTTGAAATGATTTTCCATTGTATTTAATGGCATTGCCTTATGGGAGTTCATGGTGGTAATAATTTTGGAAGTCATCAGTGAGCAATAATTTCATAGGACAGAAGTATACCATTATTTCCCTTATGTTGTGGAGCAAAGTGTTATTGTATGTATGTAGTTGACAACTGAGTCCATCTTTTTTTTTTGGGAGACATTTTGGGAGACAGAGAGAGAGAGCCGGGGGGAGGAGGGGCAGAAGTAGAGGGAGAGAGAGAATCATGATGTGGGGCTTGATCCCACCACCCTGAGATCATGACCTGAGCCAAGATCATGACTTGACCTGAAATCAAGAGTGGGATGACCAACCACCTGAGCCACCCAGGTGCCCTGAGTCACTTTTTTTTTTTTAACTTAAAACAGTGGGAATGTATAATCTCATAGTTCTGGAGTCTAGAAGTCTGAGACTGAGATGTTCACAGGCCCATGTTCTCTTCGAAAGGTCTAGGGGAGTGTCTGTTCCTTTTCTTTGTCTTAGCTTCTGGTGTTGCCAGCAGCCCTTGGCGTTCCTTGGCTTGCAGATGAATTACTCCAATCTTTGCCTCCTTTGTCACATGGCCTTCTTGTCTATCTTGGAATCTCTTTTCCTTTTTTTCCCTGCAAAACATGTCTTAACCCCTTTCATCTCAGAATGTACCTTATTTGGAAGTCAAATCCTTGAAGATGTCATTAGTTAAGACAAGGTCTTACTGGAGTAGGATGGGCCAATTTGACTGGTGTCCTTATTTCTAAGGACAAAGAGTTCATAACTTTGAAAGCAAACTTAAATATCCTTCTGAGAAATAAAGAAAATTCCTAAAAATTCAGGTTTCACAGAAAGCAAACCTCTAATAATTTATTTTGAAATAATCATGGATTCATAGGAAGTTGCAAAAAATAGTACAGAGAGGTCCCATGGACCATGCACCCATCTCACCCGCAGTGGTAACATCTCGCACGACTAACATGCAGCATCTGATAGTCATCACAACAATCTGCAGGCCTTACTCAGATTCCACTCATTTTTCAAGCACTCATTTGCATACGTTTGCCTAAAGTCAAGTGCTTTGAACTCTTGAGATTAGGCCTTAGTGTGGACATGTTTTAGACATGAGGTCTGCTTGATTTGATGGCATCAGGGCATCAAGACTCAAGAATGGGACTGATTGTGGATGCCCCCAAGTGCTTTGCTTGTTCCTTCATCTGTAAAACAGCTATGGTTACTTTCACTCTCACTCTTCACAGAGTTGAGATCATGAGCAGATGAGCACTTCATAAAATGTGAAGCTCTATATCCACTTAGTCCTTATTATTAAAATATTACTCTCTTAAAGGACACAGGCTTTGGGGGGGGCGTGGGTGGCTCAGTTGGTTAAATGTCTGGATTCTTATTTTGGCTCAGTTCATGATCTCATGGGCTCTGCACTGAGCGTGGAGCCTGCTTAAGATTCTCTAGCTCTCCCTCTCCTTCTATTCCTACCCTCTCCCTACCACTGAGGATGCAGACACGTGCACTTGTGTTCTCTTTCTCTCTCTCTCTCTCTCAGGCTCTATTCACATCCAACATAACCCATTATACTTGTATTTTATGTAAGCAAGTTTGATACTACTGAAAGCCATAGAGTTTTCAGTCTAGTTTCCCATTTCCTTTTGTGTACAAACACTTTGCTAATTAAAATAAAACATAGAAGTGCCCTGTTAACATAAAAGAGTAAAACAAAGAAAGTTCAGGTAAAGTGGAGTGTTGAAACTCTCATTGAGGTGAAAGAAGACTTAACTATGGAGAGATGTCAGAGCAATTGGACTGGAAGACCATGTCAGGTTCAATGGCCTCTCTATGGGGGGACAAAATAGGAAGGCGTCTTTCTTTCCAATATTGTGTTTTGGAGTCTTTGGTGTTAGTCCTCCTATGAGAAACTGGAAAAATAAGAAATAGGTCAGAAGTGACTGCTGATGAAGGGCCTATTCTCAAGAATGGAGAAAGGTGGGCATGGAACATCTTCATAATGGAGGAAGGAGGCTCCAATCAGAGTTCAGTCCAGGCTCCTTGAAGGTTCTGGCATTTTGAGGTTATGACTGGGCTCTGAGGGAGACCCACAGATTTGGATAAGGGATTTATATAATGGTCCAGACTACCTTCAAACTTGATTATCTTCTGGGAAACATGACAACTTCAGAGTCTGTAAATATAAAGAGCTTCAAGAAAAGATTTAAGTGAATTAATGAATGATAGATCTGCTGTGTTTTATGAAGGGGACGTTAGGAATGTTCACAGGACTACCTTTGAGGTTGACATCAAGAACGTCCATGTTCTCCCACAGCGCATCTCTGCGGGGGTTGGGTTCTGTCAAACAGGGAACTCTAGATGAAGACCTAATGTGCTGATTATGGAAACACCAGAGAGAACTTAAGATGCTGTTAAGGTTTAGCATTTCAAATTTAGTTGGAGTTGAGAACTACTAAAAAATCTGTAGATCTGTGGATTTCTGTGCGGTGGGACACACTTCCTTCTAGCAATCTCTCAAGACCAGGTAGGAGACAAAGAAGGGGAAGATCCAGGATCTGGGAGGAGAAAGGGGGTCCAGATCTTTGTAGTGCTGAGATGCTGAGGCTGCTTTGTAAAGCATCCAAGGATTTAAAGGCAGTTAATGCTCCTTGAACATTAGACCATGGTCAAGTGGGTTTGGTAGGTTATGGATTTCACATGCAGACCTGATAATGACAATTGGCAGATCTTAATTCTTGGGGAGCAAGAGAAGTCTCTCTGCCCACACCCACAACGTACAAGACAATAAACAAACTAAACAGGAAAAGCAAATTAAATCCCAGTTTTCCCTCATCCCCAAAATGCTCTCCATGTTTATCCTCTTCTCTACCAAAATCAGAACCAGGGAAGACAGCGGTCCATGATGTCTGGCTCAGACCCAATGCTCTGGAGATGCACTGGCAGCGAGCGACACTTGGGACTGGCTTACTTTTTAGGAGAATGTAGTGGGAGGGCATGGATCAGGGATGAATCAAAAAACGGCAAGGAGTGGGGGAGGCATGAGGAAAATTGGAGAGAACCCATGGAGAAACTGGCCACCATACTAAGTCCTCTTCAACCGGACAGTCTAGAGACTTGGGGTTGGGAATCCACGCTCTGGGACAGTGCTAGCTAGACTAGGGTGAACCACACCTTTATGCTACTGCCTTCTCTCAATTCTATTTGACCTGGATTTTCTCTTCAGAGAGCTGGCACGGAGCAAGAACAAACATGGGGGTGAGAGAGATATCACTGAATTTTCTAAAATTAAACTCACCTTCTCTTGCAAGCCCCCATTCTGCCACAGGGAAGGGATGTCATCTCACTTAGTTCATGGTCCTCTCAGACAGTTCTGGGGTGGGTGGGGGGGTGGGATTTGATGGTGCCAACCTGGGATTTTATCCATCTGGGTTGGCATCCTCTGAAATATCCCTTTGTCTGTCTGGACTTGGATATTCTTTCCCAGTAGGTCACACGTTGTGGGATGCTCCTTGTCCCTCAGCATCAAGGATCCCCAAGTTCAGCCCAGGTTTGATGATTCGCTGGGAGGACTTGCAACAGTCAGCAATAGAGTTGAACTTGTGGTCATGGTTTATTACAGTAAAAGAATACAAAGCATCACCATCAAGGTGAAAAGGCATGTGGCGTGAAGTCCATGGGAAGCAGGCTCCAGCTTCCATGAAGCCTTTCCCATTGGAGCCACACTGGACGTTCTTGATTTCTCCAGCAAGGATTTGTGATAATGAATGTGGAATCCTCTCCACCAGGGAACCTCATTAGAGACTCAGTGTCAAGGTTTTTCCTGGGAGCTGGCCATGTAGATCCCCTCTGCTCAGAACATACCAAAATTTCAGATGCCCAGAAGCAAAGCAGGGGTTTAGCATAAACCACATTGTGAGAATAGTTACGGCACAGTGAGCCATTCTTACCACTACAGAATGGTGAGAATCCTTCCTGAACCAGGGTTCCTGGATGTGTCAGTGGATGATGACCTTGCAAGCAGGCCTTTCTAAGGAAAGCAATCTCGGACCTGCATAGCCTCTTGATCCCTGTGGCATTTTGTGCCAAGTCTGTGCTGTTGGTGGACATCCAGGAATCCTGCCCTTCACCTGAGGGCATCTGAGCAGAAGTAAAGACATGAGACCCTCTGGGACCCGGGAGCTAGATGGGTCATGCGGCCTGTTGTTTGCTAGAGTCTTGCTGCTTTTCAGAGCTCTTCTGGGATGGGAGGGGGCATCCCAGGAGCCTCTGATCTGATTCTCCAAACCAACCTGCTGATTTTGCGTTGGTCCTCCTCTTCCATTTCTGGGATATGGCCAAGGGAGGCAGGTTATAGAGCTTTCTTCTGGGAACCCACCAACATCTGAGGGAGCCTCCTGTCTCTCAGCTATGTTCTCTTTTCTTTGGTTAGAGACTTCTTTTTCCCCTCCCCCACCCCCTCCTCTTCCTTTTTCTTCTAATTTCAATTCTTCTTCTTTCTCCATTCTTCTCCTCCTCCTTTTTCTCCTCCTCCTCCTCCTCCTCCTCCTCTTCCTCTTCCTCCTCCTCCTCCTCCTTCTTCTTCT